>SSNS01000184.1:873888-944767 GCA_006937985.1 Aphyosemion australe
ATTTAAGGTTCTCTGTCATCTAAGGTTCAGAGTCGCACACGCACTGATGGTGACATTTTCCCTGTGGACTTCTCTGTTGCCTCAGAAGTGTTGCAAAGTAACTCCCCGCCAGGACAACAGAGGGCGTAGCGCTTTTCTGTAGTATCCTGCTACCATTACAGTCATGAATCTGGTCCATGATAGTGTATTTACTATTTTTTATTTACATTGTGTTTATGTAGACTTATGAGACTTTTTAACACGGACAAATTTGTTTCTCATTCTCCTCCAACTCTTCATGCGATCGCCACCTCTAAACTCATATTTCTGGTCATTTGTGACCACGAGAAAAACGCTCGCTGCGTATCTTCGTGCTCCTTCAGTCACGGGTGGATAAACGTTCATATTTTCAGACTTTCTCCAAGAGGCGTTCATCAATCTGCTCCATGTCTGCCGCTGGGTATCTTCGGCTCTCGTTTTATTTTTTGAGGGGGCAATGGCGGCTGTTGACGAATTTGTAAGGAAGCGGCGTCCTGACCAGTCACGAGCTTGCTGTCGACGGACAGTTAAAAATATGGGCATTAGGGGTATGCTGGTGAAGGTTCTATGGGCATTAGGGGTGTAACAATATCCAGATCTCACGATGCGATATTTATTGCGATATTGTGGGGAGGCTCATGATAATAAGACTCACAACATAAAATACTTTGACTGGAATCCTCCGTGCTGCGTTCACCGCTGTAGCCTCCATCCTCCATGTTTGTTTATCTTAGCTGTGTGGGCTGCACGCACTCCCATTGGCGAACTGGACGATGACGCGGACTGCTATGCTCCAGTGTCATTTTTACCTCAAGACGTACTGTACGATATTGTGACAAGACCACGACGATATCGTGATATTGCCAATATTGTTACAGCTCTAATGGGCGTGTTTCCATCAGCCTCTGAGGGCCAGTCCAAACACACCCACATCACCCCGCTCCTCTTCCAGCTTCACTGGCTGCCGGTTAACTTCAGGGTTCATTTCCAGATCCTGGTTCTGGTTTTTAGGGCCTTACATGGACAAGCACCATCATACATTGGTGATCTTCTCAGTCCTACACCCCCAGCAGGTCCCTGAGGTCCAGTGATCAAAGCCTACTGGTTGTGAAGCGCACCAGGCTAAAGACCAAAGGTGACAGATCATTTGCTGCTGTGGCCCCCAGACTCTGGATCTCTCTCCCCCTGAGCCTGAGACCAGTGGACTCAGTGGTCTCCTTTAAAAACTCACCTGTTCAGGTGGCTGTGGCGTGACCTTCGGTTCATCTTTGTCTTCCTCTTGTGCTTCTTTTCCAAGCTGCAGATAATCAACAGCAACAAGTCAAATGTGGTTTTAAATTCTAGGACAGCTTTAAAGTTTAAAAGATGGTTTCAGGAGGACACTGTAGATGCTTCAAGCTTCCTAATAGGTTTCATTTTGTGTTTAGCAATGATAAAAACAACAAACAAATAAAAAAGTGAATAACATTCTAGCAGTCTAAAATCAGGAGATGGTTTATTCTCTTGTTTCCTACTTGATGAAGAAATATCTGTGTAAGAAACACTGTGGAACTCCAAAAAGCAAAAGAATGGCTATGCTACCTGTGGCAGAGGTAAAAGTGTTCAGAAAGAGAAAAATGACACCACAATAATGGACTTCTGTGCCGGCTTGTATTGAAAAGGAGTTGCTAAAGTGTTTCTGACTCGTATAACGATTTTCTGTGGGCGCCGGTGACCGTGCAGACAAAGGAAACAGCCTGAAGACAGCCTCTGCAAGTGGTGTCCAAAAAGTTAACCATTGTGCACAGAGGAGGAGAATTAAGCTGCTCCACTGAAATGTGGATGTTTGAATCCTCACCTGAACCTGAACAGAACTTCTTCAGAGGGAAGAATGAAGCTCGATTCAACGATTCAAGGTGAGGTCATCTGGAATAACGAGCAAAATATTAAACACAGAACAGTAACTTAATTAAAGGATGTGATTATTATTATATTACAGTTTTACCGTGCTCAATTCTGAATCTGGCTATGCTAGTTGAGCTTATTAGCAACTTGTCAAATGTAAAATTGTTTTACTGATTTCTTTTCTTACTGAAAACATTCAGAACATCTCATCTCATACAAACATTCTTGCATGTCTGTTAGCAAAATCTCATCGACCAGAGGACCGATTTGAATGAAACTCGTCATCTATAAGTTAGAGCCAAGGTGCTCCCCACAGACAAACCACCTTAATAAATCATCTTTGGTACGTTCATACTGTGTGTTTTTTTCGTAATTCTTTTACTTTTCGTTCTTTATAAAACACAGATAGATCTTTTTTTACCTTATTGTGCTGACGTTTCGATCGTCGCTGCGATCTTCATCTGAGCTAAGCCGCTGAAAGCAGCTTCACTTCCGCTTCCGTTTATGTGCGGGCAGCAGGGGGCGATGTCATTGCCCCCTGCTGCCCGCACATAAAGAATGAAAAGTAAAAGAATCACCTTAATAAACACAAAAATATCTATGAGTCATTCAATGCTTGGTTTTCAGCTCAAATGTGCTGTTTTAGTAGCTGATGACTCACAACACAAACTATTATTAAAGGTGCAATATGTAAGAATGAAGTAAGAATGACATCCTGTGGTCAAATTTGGTTACTGCAGCACCTTTTTCCAAGCAAAGCTTCACTTTCTCTCGTTCCGTGAGTTTCATGGCTGTTATCAGATCAGCAGCAGAAGATTCTAGATGACAAGCAAAAACGAGTCGTACACAGTAAGTTGATAAGCAGATAAATATATTGTTATATCTGGTGTTAGCACTTTGAGTGTTTTACGGTAGCGAGCACTTACTACACTTATGGTAATTTCTCTCCACCATTAGAGGAAGTGTGGTTGTTTGCCATCTTCCTAGCCAGCACACATAGGTGGGCCCCATATGGGATCTATATGGGCAAGCCATATGGGTCCCAACAGGGCTTGTCCATGGTTTTCACAGCGGCCCCATGGGGGTTGCCCAGAAAGATTTCTGCCCACATAGATTTTAACGAGCCCTACATGGGTTTTCAGAGGGTTTGACTCAAACACCAGCAAACCCCTGTGGGGCCACCATGGAAACTGTGGACAAACCCTGTTGGGACCCAATACGGCATGCCCATATAGATCCCATATAGGGCTCACCTTTGTGTGCTGGCTAGCTTGTTGTTATAGTTCTGAACGACTCATTAAAGGAAGTAAAACGCCACGATTGACTCATTTTTCACTTCACACACATTTCACTGTAATATCCACTTGTTGGTGATTGAAAAAGTAGCTTGAGATATTTTTAGAACTGACTATTTGCTTCTAATTCACCATTAGCATTGTTAGCTCAATTTTAGCCTCTAGCCTGCTTCACCTGATATTAGAGTAAAACAAAAAGATGCGGTAGCTTCTTAGGGGTACAAGAAATAACTTCTGGGTCGCTCCTGTTTACTGGCTTTGGTTCTTTAAACAACTCTGGAGCTTTTTGCCTGCTGGTGTTGAATTACAAATGTCTGCGCTGCAGCGTTAGCTCGTCAGAGACACAGCAACATCGCAGGCTCACTGAGTGTAAACAGTAACAACGTCCCTCTTTAGTTTTTTTTTGAAAGGACAAAAACTGACAGCCCCTCAGCCGGCTGAGAAGTAAATCTGTTTCAATGTAACCTTCCCTCCAACATGACATTAATCTGTTTTGTGATTATTTTACTGTAGAATTCTTACATATTGCTCCTTTAAAGCCGCTCGCTGGATGATGAGGTGATGATCTTTATTGCATTAAGCAAAATGGAGAAACAGGAAAAGGAAATGCATCTGGTTTCAGGAAAATTTGGTTAGAAAAGTTAACTTGGAACTATTTTTCATGACCCAGTTTAGTTTTGTACACTGATTCTAGTTAGTGCTCATAGAGATGGCACACGCACACACACACACACACACACACACACACACACACACACACACACACACACACACACACACACACACACACACACACACACACACACACACACACACACACCATCAGTTTTGCAAACACTGCTCTTCACTCCCAGAGGGCTTAACTCGACCTCCTCTATAACCCCAATTAAGACAGAAACTTGTTACGTCTTCCTGAGTGAGGAAGCCTTAAAACCACATTTGGAAAGCAGATCGTGTCTCTGGCGTGACGAGCCGCCCTCAGACAACCGGTATGAAGTCCAGATCCTGTCCCCAGATGTGGCCTGTGACATGAATGGACTCATACATTCCAACAGTGGCCAACAGCCAGCAGGAATGAAATTAGGAGTGACGAAGGAGCTGCAGAGGTCTGTCATCCCTCTGTGTGATCCTCCAGATCAGAGAGACAGCTGTGCTCATTTTCATTCCTCCAAGTCTTTTGATTTCTCCATCTTTTCCACTTCAGCCCATCTAACCTCCTGTCTGTCGAAGTTTTCCTCCATCTTTCTCCTTTCTGCTCTCTAACCCGTTCCTTTTCGCCTCTTCCACCACCTGCCACGCACTTCTCCGCCGCCGCCTTCCCTCCCTCTCAAACAGCATCTGTCTAATTCAGCGATTCGCCCGTGGTTAGCGGCGGTGTGGTTTTTATGATCGCCCTCCGCGTACACACTGACCTTGGACATTATTCACTCACAATGGATGGAGCTGTCCACGCCGGGGAGCGCCGCTACCGCTGTGGGCCGTTGCAGATGTGTGAGAGGGAGTGTGTTTCTGTGTTTGTGTGCCAGCGAGAGAGTGGGAGGCGGTAAGAGCGAGTGTACCAATTTAAAACGTGAACACCGGAGAGGGAATGTGAACCAGAGGGAGTGTTGTTCCATTTGTGGAGGGATAATGAACAGTAGAGTGTGCCTGAGTCCTTATACACGTTACAATTCAGCTAAATTAGCCACAGACAATTTACTTTTGTTTTTAGTAAGAAGGTGTTGGACAGGAGGCCAGAAGCATGCACAAGCTAGTCAAAAGATGCCTCGGCAGTAACTCGGTGCTCGCATTAAAGATACGCTACTGTGGGTCAAAGCGCTTTGCGTCTGAACGGCTTCATATGGGATGTCTGCACAGGGGATTTAGGCATCAGTGGCGCTTTGGGAGGAACGCATGTAGCATCAAGGTGGATAAATCCTCCCGATCCTTTGTTCTTGTTGTGCTAAGGCAGCAGAAATGGATAAAGAGTGTAGGTAGTCCTCCTTAAATCAAAAGGGAAAGAAGCACACCGTCCACTTATTCACTTATTCAGCTGCTGCAGAATAAAACTGAATAATTTATGCTCACAGATCACCAGTGGGAACTAATATTTCATGAATTATCGTCTAAAAAAGTTGATGAATGTCAGATCCTGTCAGGAGCTCATGCCTTTGGTTCAGTTTAAGTTTTACCTCAGCAGCACGGTTAATTGTGCACACCTGTTTCCCATCAGCTCACCTGTCTTTGTTCTGTAAACTCTTCCTCCAGTTTAAAAGCTCCCCTGGTTCATGCACCACTGGCCAGTGGCTCTTGGTACCTACACATGTGGGGTATTGGGCAGATGCAGAGCGTGCATCAAAGAGCAGTGATGTGGACATTGGTGCCTCTCGGTAAATGAGAGGTGAAGTCTATAATCACACAAAAAGTCACAGAGAGGCGGCAGAAAAGGTGGGAAGAACTGGCAGGTGGCTTTATAAAATCCAAAGGACGAATAGAGTTCACCTGCCTGCCTCGTGGATTCTACAAAAACCTAAACTGTGACTGTCGGTGACATTTCAGGAAAAAAAGCAGTAATTTTAGTCTTGTAATCACACCAGATCAGCACTTTTGAGACTTCGTGAACACGTTTTGTAAACGGTCAGGTCACACCTGATGTGATTGGTAACAAGCTGTGACAGTCACGCTGATTTTTGTGTTGCAATTTAGTCACAAAATGTTTTTGCTACGTCGTAATTTGGTTTCCAACCACTCCCAAAGTTGTCTCAGTTTGTTTTCATACAGATTCTGTGCTCTGTCTCAGATGCTAACATTAGCATTAGCATCTCAACAACAAGGAGAAGTTTCAAGTTGCTGTTAGCCAATCAGAGACGAGAAATTTGCAAATCATGAATATTAACAAGCAGACTCCAAATCCTGCGCCCCACCCCCCCAAACTAACTTCTACTTCCAGAAACAGGAGCGCCAGAGCTTTTTTTCCACAAATCAAGACTCGCAAGGCATTGATCCATAGAGGCTGCAGCGCATTCATTGAAATAGCGAGTGTAGGCCCTCTTCTGTATCGCCGGTTAGAAGATCTGTTTGAGAAACACGTCACTTTTGTTTAAGTTTAGTGTGGAATAACTTTATGACTGCATCCCGCCCTGACCTCGACCCCGTCCGACATCTTTGGGATAAATTGGAACGCCGACTGTGAGCCACGCCCCTGCGTCTGACATCAGTGCTCGACCTCAGAGCCCACTCCCCGTGTGCTCTTGCAGCTGAACGGGGACACATTCCTGCAGACAGCTTTTGTTTTAGTCCGTGTAGTCAGAGCAGGTATATATTCTAACCCAGCGGGGGGAGGAGAAACTAACACCTTGTGTTGCAGAGGAAAAAAAACGAGGCAGCTTTCTGATCTTTAAAAATCACAAAAATCTGAAGGTTTCAACCTAAAATGATTAAAAAATCAATACTGACTTGCAGCTGCATTAACGACACGCGCCACTCATGAAGTTTCAAGTTGCTGTTAGCCAATCAGAGATGAGAAATTTGCAAATCATGAATATTAATAAGCAGACTCCAAATCCTGCGCCCCACCCCCCCAAACTAACTTCTACTTCCAGAAACAGGAGCGCCAGAGCTTTTTTTCCACAAATCAAGACTCGCAAGGCATTGATCCATAGAGGCTGCAGCGCATTCAGTGTAGGCCCTCTTCTGTATCGCCGGTTTGAAGATCTGTTTGAGAAACACGTCACTTTTGTTTAAGTTTAGTGTGGAATAACTTTATGACTGCATCCCGCCCTGACCTCGACCCCGTCCGACATCTTTGGGATAAATTGGAACGCCGACTGTGAGCCACGCCCCTGCGTCTGACATCGGTGCTCGACCTCAGAGCCCACTCCCCGTGTGCTCTTGCAGCTGAACGGGGACACATTCCTGCAGACAGCTTTTGTTTTAGTCCGTGTAGTCGGAGCAGGTATATATTCTAACCCAGCGGGGGGAGGAGAAACTAACACCTTGTGTTGCAGAGGAAAAAAAACGATGCAGCTTTCTGATCTTTAAAAATCACAAAAATCTGAAGGTTTCAACCTAAAATGATTAAAAAATCAATACTGACTTACAGCTGCATTAACGACACGCGCCACTCATCACCGTGTGTCATCATATAAGTGGCTCTAGAGGGATAAAATGAGTGTTTTAGGTCAATTATTATGGACGTGGTGTCAAAACCGGCACCATCTGAGCAAAAATAATGGCTCCATGAAACATTTCTCTGTCTTTGAGCCCACCGCCGTGCACAGAAGGAACCACACAGCTGACATCAATGAATGAACACTCACATAAGTTATCCCATTCACACACATACCTGCCTTGTTATAACACCAATCAGTCAGCTGTCAGAGGCAGAGAGGGTTTACGGCAGCTTTATGGGAGGTGAAGCAGCACTCGCTAGTCCATTTGGCTGCTCATATAAATGAGTCATCTGTGTGTGAGTGTGTGTTTGTGCCGAGCGGCCGTGCAGCTCACCACTGGGCATTTGTGCGAGCGAGGTGTTTGTCACCTGGCTGTGCATCGCTCCGTTTGTCAGAGCGAGCATTCATGTGTGCGCAGAAGTAACCCGCGAGTCCATAACCGCGTGTGGCGAGGGCACATCGCTGAGCGGAGTAGATGAAGTGAACGGCGAGTCTGTCTCTGCACCATTTGAGGAGCGAGATACCAAGTAAGAGCTGGAGCCACACAGAGCGGGGCTGTGGGGGGAGGAGAGGGGGAGAAAACGGGTGTTAGATAGAGATAAGAATGAAAAGGGAAGGAAACTTACTTTTGAATATGTTTTATGCATTCTTCATGTTTCCTTTTGTGCTTCAGGGCTGTTCATGGAAATTCTTAACCTTTCTCTTAGTTTTCTCCAGCTCAAAGTGACTCGTGTTGGTAAGATGGCCGCTGAGCGGACGCTGCAGGAACGGCAAAAGAAATAAAAAGTGACTAAATGACAGAAAACGTTAAAACCCACACCTGTTTTCCTGCATTGTAGGAATCCTGATTGACAACAAGTTGTGTTTATTTTCTGTGTTGAGTTAAAACGACTTTTCCAGGTAAACATTTCCCAAATAGACCGGAGGAGGATGGTCTTCCAGGAAAACCATCAACTTCCTGCATTCACAGCCTCCAACATGTTGATGCTCAGGCTACAGCAGGCACATGCTGCTCATGTGAAAAGCTCTGTTATACCTTTTTGTTGCATAAAAATAATCTGCTATTAGCAGTTAGTTTCACACACTTTGTTGGTTTTGGGTCCGGCTGCAGCTCGGTCAGAGTCAGCCCGCACCGTTCTGGGTCTTTTCATCATGTGAGAGACGCTCGGGGAGCATTTCGACTGCGACAGCTCACTTTAACTTTAACACAGCTGTACTTTAATAAAAACTTTAACTGGGTTTATATCAGAATCATGTTTTATTGCCAAGTGAGAGACTCACATTAGTAGGAATTTGCTTCGGTGGAATGATGCAAACATACAAATGAAGCAAGTGAAAAATAAGATGCATCAAGAAAATATTATGAAGTTAAAATCCCACACTGGTGAAATTACATCTCCACATTTGACCCATCCCCGTGGTGGGGAGCGGTGACCCCTAACCCCCCAACCCAACCCCTTAATGCTGAGCATGAAGCGAGGAGGCATTGGGTCCCAAAGTCTTTGGTATGACACGACCGGGATTTGAACCCTGACCTCCCAATCCCGGGGCGGACACTCTACCACTAGGACACCGGAGCTGGTGTGTAAAATATTAAACATAGAGTTACCAGTGCAGATCTGTATGGTTATGATGGTTATTTGGTGTTCAGAAGTCCTACAGCAGAGGGGAAGACGCTGTTTTTGTGGTTCTGGTCTGAATGGACCAGATAATTGATCTGATAATTAAAATAATTTGGATTTTTTTGGTGCAAAGACATTTTGTTATTTCTTATTATTTTTTATCTTTCTTTTTGCACCGCAGCAATTTCCTAATGTGAGTTCTCGCACATATAAAACCCTTCTGATTCTAAAGATACTCAAGTGGATGAAAACTCTGTGGTCACACACACACACACACACACACACACACACACACACACACACACACACACACACACACACACACACACACACACACACACAGCTCTTCTACCAGGCTAATCACACAAAGCTAAACTGGTGTAGATGTGTTAACCCTCTCCTCCATATCTGTGGCGTTTATCTGATTATGTGGAATTAACATAAACTCAGAGTCATATCTCTAGTTTAACTTCTGGGCTCAGACCTGAGCTCTCATCTCTGGCTGACCACATGATCCATGATGATTGGTGTGTTTTCCTGTTTCCGTTTGAATATTTCTCTCTTTAAAACCAACAATCTTCCAGTCAAACAACATTTGTGTCTCTTAGATGTTGTTTATTCTTTAGTGTTTCCATCCGTTCCAAACGATCTGAATCCCCGTCGTTTGTACTTTCAGCATCAAACATATCTGAATATCCATGTGTGTTTGGGTCCATCATTACATAATATTAATAAAGTAACAAACGTGGCTGTCGTTTCGAAAACTCGGTTACCGGTGAGACGAGTCCCAGCCTGTGCGGAGGTGACAACACCACTGCCTCAGTGAAAAGGTCAGGGATTTAATGTCAGGTTGGCTTTCCAAACTCACTTTAGATTACCTCTCATACAAAACAGCCATCTATTTTTACCCAAACCGTATTTAAATCATCTTCATTTGGCCAAACAAATGGCTGTTTTTGAGCTGAAGCACTCGCTTTAGTGGCTGATATGTTGTTGGTTCTATTAAACGAGGAGGAAGAGCACGTGTTGGAGTTTTGCTGAGAATGTTGGGATGGTCTTGATCACGAGTTGATGGAAAATCTATTTTTTAGTTATTTGTTTATATAAAAGCAAGTTAAATTCCTTTAATTCTTATTTCTAGCAGATGCACATTCATTTTGATGCCCCAGGGTCTCCTGCTATAGGACAAACCTCCAAAGGAAGGTGACTAGGAGGCGTCCTAATCAGATGCATGAACCAAATGAGCCGACTCCTTTTGATGGGAAGGAGAAATTTCAACCATTTGCATCAAGAATTATTTATTCTCTCTTTTTTTTTTTTTTACCTAGCCTCACCGTAACCCAGTGCTAATGTCTACAGGCAGGGGTTGAGCAAGTTTAGATCTTTTAGCTCGTCCACAACAGCGTCCTCATTAAAAGAGCTGAAGCTCCAGACACTCACAAGGAACACACTCTTGTTTTAATCTCAGAAACATTTTATCCTGGTTAAACACGGTTTAGAAAGAGAGATATCAAGAGGGAACTCAACACCTCTAACCAGAGGATGCGTTCTACCTTTTACGATTGGACAACCGAGGCCATTTGGCTTTGAGAACCTTCGTGATCTTTAGGGCTGTGTTCTCTAGGGTGTCTGACCTAAAGGTGTATTGGCCTAGATGATGGAGAACGAAGGCAAACAGGACGCCTCCATCAGGACACCCGTCAGAAGCCTTGGCCTCCATGTTGGCCCAACTCCTGCAGCCTGAAGAGCCGAGGCCAGGTGCAGTGAAGGCTGGGTGGGAGAGGAGTTTGCTGATCTCTGGTGTCATAAACCGGCTTTAGGCTCACAAACATTTGAACAAGTTCAACAAGCATCTGGAACTCATCTGCGTGCCAACGGATGGATGATGATTCCTCACAGTTTAAGCTGTGTTCAAACACAGATGTAGCATTCTTGTGAGGACTCGTCCTACCTGGCCCACGTAGGTCAGGTCCTCCCTCACCCGCTAAGACCAGAAGTGAGCAGCTGGGAGTTTGGGCGGTCTAGCCTTCATATTCACGCCTTTGACTTTTGCTGTGATGGAATCGGACTTGAAATGCGTCCTTGGAAGGATGCAAACCTTGGTGGTTTTGGACTTAAGACTAATTTATGCTTCTCTGTCTGCATGGGTACAGACACGCAACACCATTATGCGTCGGCGCAAGGGATCTCTGACGGGCTCGCAGAGGCTGACGGAGACATGCCCAACTTTTTAACCATCCCTCAAAAGTGACGGAGGCCACAAGCTTGTGATTGGTCAGGACACCGTCAACAGCACCGCCATTGCCCCCTCAAAACAAAAACAAAGAGACCCGAAGATATCTAGCATCAGACACGGAGCAGATTGAAGAAGGTCTCGTGCAAAAAGTCAGAATTACGCAGCAAGCGTTTCTATTCGTGGACGGAAATGACGGAAAACGTGGGTTTAGAGGTGGTGGAGAATGAGGGACAAATTTGTCTGTTAAAAAGTTTCTGAAATACAAAAACACAACATAGAGAAAATATTAAATACACCATCGTGGACCGGATACGTGACTGTAATGGTGGCAGGATACCCCAGAAAAGCACTACGCCCTCTGTTGTCCTGGCGGGGAACTGCTTTGTAACTCTCCCCCGGTGATGGAGAAGTCCTGAAGGGAAAACGTCTCCGTCAACGCGTGAGCGCGACGCCACACTCGAGCTGATGGAGACGTATAAACCAGCCTTCAGCCTTATCATCTCCAATAGTCACCAACAGTCTCAGCCTACTAGGATCCGCCATGTTTTAGTACTTTTCATAATCCCACACCTCTACGTTCCTCCAGCTCTGTGAGGCGTCACTAACAATAGTTTCTCCACAGCTAGTTGGTGGAGTTTTAAACAGTCGCGTCTACCGCTGAAAAACATAGATTTTCCCTATAAAGACCAATTATTGAGGAAAACTTTCTAAGTGCAGCCCCCAGTTTGTGCTTTCATGCCGAGCAGATAAAGGAGCAGACTTTTATGTGTCACAATAGGTAACGCAGGCACAAACAGGAGAGGCTGCGTTTGAAGACTATCCCCACAGATCTGCATTTGCATACGGTGGCTAAGTCAGGATTCAGGGGAGCAACATAAATACAAGATCAAACAGGAGTGTTTGGTAAAGTACGAGGCACAGAGCATCTCATCTTCAGGGTACAAAAGAAAAAAGAAAACTCCAAACTTCCACTCTGATGGCTGCGTGTTTAAAGCTGATTAACATAATCATTCTGTGCAATTCCAGTTATTTGCCTTCATTTTATGGCCCCAATTAAAATAGAAAACTTGGTTTAAACTAAAAAATCGTAATGAATCGACTGTAAAATCATGTGTGAACACTTCCCCTGCTTTCATTTTGCTTCCTTTTATTAAAAAATCAGCTTTTCTGAGCAGATCAAGTCATTTATCTCACGTTTGCAGAGCGTGAGCACGTTTATCTTATTTTTCAACACATATTCAAAATGATTTCCACCGACTGCACGACTCATTAGACGGACGTCCTGTCAACCGATCTTGTTGTCCAATTAGAAGTGTAGAAGAACACGATGCCAGACCCAAACTCCAGCTGACCCCGGAGGAGCGGTCTACTTTCTGAGCTTTGAGCACAGGCGAGGCTTGCTGATTGGTCGGAGAGAATCGCCGAGGCAACCAGGTAGCACAATAAAATTAAAGCCTGCGCGGACTGCTGTTCTTTGTGGAGCGTCGTGGGAACCGATAGGCGCCGCGAACTGAAGGGAAGGGAAAAACAAGAGATTGGGCCCCTGTGGAGGTTGGAGCGAGGCAGACGTAAAAGCGTTTTCTCTGACTTTCTTTCACTTTCTGGTTTCCTAAATGGTTTCCTGAGTGTGCTCCAGAGTGCCGGCGTTAGAGGTAAAAGCAGCACAGAGGAAGCCTCCACGTATCCAGATGAGGGGTAATGTGCTGTAAAAGGTGGCACTTTCTAATCAAGAAAAGAAACTGGAGAGAGTGAAATTACACACACTTCCACCTCTCAATACTGTACCCTGAGGTGTGTATTTATTTGGCGAGGACGCCTGAACGAGCCGGACGCGCTGACGGCGAGGGCCGAGACTCACATTCCAGTCTGATTGCTCGTACAAAACGTGCCGGAATAAAACAGCGGAGCTCAAAGTGGACTAAATGAGCTCTGATCCTCTCGTCTCGTCTCCCCCGTAGCCATGGAGATTCAAATCCCTAAAAGATGAGGAGTGGAGAGGAAAAAAGTCAAATGGGAACAATTTGTAGTAGTTCCTACCTGAAGCATTTTACCACCTGTGGCCCAGTGCAGATCGTTCTGTCTCCTTTTAGCTGCAGAAGAAAAACAAGGTTGGTTTTTGCTCTGATTTCCTCTTCCTGTGTCAATAATACCTACATTTACATCTGCAAATGGACCTTTAATGGGGTCTTGATTTTAGCAATTAGGATCTAGGTACATTTCAATTGATTTCAACTTCAATGGGGATTATTTCCATTCATATTCAAATGTTATCACAGTTCAACAGCATGTTAAATACATGGGATTAGGACTGTAACAATACGTTGATACGTATGGTCAACGTCGGATGGTCGTTGATCCAAAATGCAAAAATCGCTAGAATAACACTTTTAAAAAAAAGTTGCTCAAAGCTGACGTGCTGTTTTCCACCTCTTCCTGCTCATCACCAAACGAGCAGTGAATAAATCATCTTTCCCTTGGTAAAAGATTTCAGTCACTTGTAACACCGTTCCATATCGATCGGCGGGTCCCAAATGGTGAAAAGTACCGTATTGTGTAATTTGAAAAGATCAAACCAAAATCCAATGTATCGATATAATATCGTATCGTGAACAAACTAGTGATTTACACCCCACCATGGGACAACAGAGTTACCCAGACCAGCCTAACAGGGCCGGGTCCAGAGGATTTTCTGAAGGGGGCACAAGGGGGCCCAGCCTTTCTTGAGGGGTAGCCAGTGCCCCCCCCCCAGGCCCTCCCTCTGGATCCGCCCCTGCAGACTAAACCATAAAACACCTGAACTCATTTAGTGCGATAAAACCAAACTGTTGCCCTAAATAGACGGACACAGTTTTTTTTAAATGCATGTAAACACGTTAGTCTTCCTGAAGGTGAACTGGTCCTAATCGTCTTGATGCATCCAGAAAACGACTGCATGTCGAGCTGATATCGGTAACTTCCGGAATGACAAGACCACGGAAGCGGTCTTCTGATAATATCATCGCCACAGCGTAATGGGCTCGACACACGGGAGTCGACAAACGACCGCGACCAGCGAAACTCATCACTCGCTTTTATAACCTGACACGCGGGAGGCGACAATCGACCGCGATCAGCGAAACTCATCTCTATCGCTTTTATAACCTGACACGCGGGAGGCGACATGCGGCAAAAGCCAGCGACACCATGTTCCAGGGCGAATAGCTAGTCTTCCGTTGTTTTGATTGGCCGTCAGATTGGAGGGAATTTTGGGTTATTAGAGCAGTGTTACGACCTTTACAGAGGTTCTGTGGCTCGTCTAAGAGGAGGCCGCAACACATTTTATTTGGTCCCACATTTTTCCACCAATCTCCAAGCACTACACCAAAATCTTTAAGCTGAAGATAATTTATTTACAATGTTTACAAGACTCATATCACAGTCGCCAACGCTGAATAACACTCTACTAAAGGACTAATGTCTCAGGGTGAGCCCACGCCTAAAACAACAAACACACTTCTAACTAGGTTTCCAAGCTCTTACCTACAAATCAAAATAAACCAAATAACAACAGAAACTTTCCTCCCTGTCTGCCCAAAGCAGGAGAAAAACCCAGGATAAAGCACAAGGCGACTCACCCCTACAAGTCCTTCACATACACAAACTACTTGCTTCTAAAGTTGCACCAGGATACACTAAAACACAGCAGGGTGTGGTAGTTGGTTGGAGATGGTGGAGAATATGGAGGATTGTGTGACCAGCTGCATCTCATCCAGGTCTTTATATACTCCCCCCCTTCTGGCCACTTGTCCAATCAGGGAGTCTCAGGTCCGGTCTTCAGCCTCAGGTGCTGCATACTGAGAGAGCACCTATTACTGTTGGTGCAACAGCAAGAGAACAGAAAACACATGGGACATAACAGCAGTTCAGAGTTGAACAAGCGGTAGATATGAAGTCTCACAGGTGTTGCTAGAATTCTGACTTTACTATATAAACCCACTATATATATTAACTTTTCCTCCATGTTTGTCGGGAGATGTACTGAGAAGCATCCTGTCTGCTCATTGGTCAGTCAATGAAACCTACGCTGATTGGTTCTTGTCCGAGCGACAGCGATGAAAATTGGAAATTTCTCAACTTTCTGGGATCGCGTCACCGGCTCGCCTGTGCACGACACATGCACGAGCACAAACTTTCACATGCACGTTTTTCACGTGTCGCTTAGCAAGAGGGAGACCCGCAATTCTCGCTTTGTCGTGCTTGTCTCATTGAAAATGAATGGAGGAGATGCGATGCCGCCTCCCGTGTCTCAAGCTAATAATACATGTAACACCATCAGACAGTACGGTACATACCAAATAACTGCTGCAGCGTTGTTGTCCATGCCCTGTGTTAACGTTGTTTCACTCCTGCCAGCGTTTGTTTACTATTGTGTTGCTAACAGCTAACCGGAGGAAATACAGACATAAACGTGCACGTCGCCACCTACTGTACCGGAGTGGAACAAACTTCAGTGGAGAGTTTGGCTTTTGTAAGGCTGCTAGTTTATTATGTGTGGTTGTTTTTAATATTGTACAGCGCTTCATAAATAAAGTTTGATTTGATTACTTTAGTTTAGATCGACCTGGATCGACTTAGATGTGCATGTAAACAGTCTTTTAATTTGTGCTGTGAGACATTTCTAGTTTTTTTACAACTATGCAACAAGAAAACGATGAACTAGATAATGTGCTGCTGCATTTAGTAAAATATCCCCAGAACGACTGTTACATGGATTTTATTCTCTGTACTTTTCTTACTTATTAGCTGCTGAGTCCTGCCGCCTCCTCAGCCACACGCACAAAATGTTCCGAACACAAGAACCTCACATCCCACTGAAATGCTGCACATGATTCTGAAAGTTTCACTGATAAAATAAGGTTTTTTATTCAGGTTCACAAATACGGAGTTTTCTTTTTCCCAGCTAATTTAGTGTTTATTGCAAAAAGACAAGACTTGATATTTATTTGCACATTTGTAAATGATAAAACTTTATTATTCACGTCTGTAAACCTGAATCCTCTGAGGACTGACATCCTGGAGCGGAGAAACATCTCTGGTTTGCAGCCAGCTGGCACCTTCCCAGGATTATACTTTGTTGTGAAACATTAATCAGAAACAACTGGAAAATTATTTTTTTCAAGTTGTCTTTGATGAAGTCTGAATAAAGTTTGATGAAAACAGTCCTGGCATCAGACCAACTTGGACCTGCTGGAGCAGTTTGGCTGCAGCAGCCTTCGCTCTCCTGCAGAGCTGCACGTTGCATCGTCACAGACCTGGTCCGCTCTGTGATTATTCTATTTATTCTGTCCTATTGCTGCAAATTCAAAAGCCAGAATAAATCAGGCTTACGTGGCACCAAATAAAAGCTGATTTTAGTTACATTTCTTCTGTAGGAATGTATTTATTTCACAAAAATCACAGCAGTAACTGATGTTTTCGTTCTGTTATAACATCTTCATTTCTATCTCATCTTCATATTTCTCTTGCTTTAAGCAAAAGCCTCACCTGTTCTTCATCTATTCCTGTGCTCTTTCCTTGTATTCATGTATTCACATGGATCCATCATCCCTGGCAGGCTCAGGGGAGCTCAGCTGGGGAGGAGCAGCAGCCATTTTCTCCAGCGAGCCATCGCCATGCCAACACTGAGGTAATGTAACTCATCTTTGGAGGCTGCAGCTACTGCTCCACCTGCTCCTTGTCTGTTTTATGTTGCCTAATATTTGGATTAGGATGCACATTGAAATATGAATTCAGACCATCAGCTCTGGAGATCCAGCTCGCTGCCTGATGAGCCTCTGGCACCGAGCTTTGGGTATCTGTCTTTGTTCAAATCATGGTCTGACGAAGCCAACAGGACCACATCATCTGCAAAAAGCAGAGACCTGATCCTCAGGCCACTAAAACGGATCCCCTCACCACCTTGGCTGCACCTAGAAATCCTGTCCATAAAAGTTATGAACAGAATCGGTGACAAAGGGCAGCCTTTCACCAGAAACGAGCCCAACTTACTTACTGGAGAGGCTTTTACACTTTATTATCCCAGGAGAAGAGAAGAACAATATTATTTTAAAGATCGGAGATGATCGTCTCTCCACACATTATAGTTTAATAGCAGCTCAGCCATCTAAACTCCTGCAGTAACGTCCAGATAACCAGAACCTTCAGTCCGTCCTGAAGACACGAGCATCAGGCAGAGAATGAAACATTAACCACCAAACACCGTGGTAATTCTGGTCTCACGTGGGCCGCTTCCGGGAGAGTTCCCTCGGATGAAAAGGAGAAGTTCATTAATGAGCATCAGCTCTGCGATGACCCCGGTTCAAGCAGAAGATAACTCACCTGCTGGGAGGAGACGCTGCAGCAGACCTTTATGGTCAGGTTACTTTTAAGAGTCAACTACTAAAGGAGACCAACGGGAAGATAAAAACTATAAAGAGCGGAATATAAAGTGTTAAACATTTGAATCATGAGTGGGTTTTTGGCTGCAGCGTGTGAGTGAACATGAGTGAACACATGACTGAATCCTGACATTTGAAAACATATCTATTTATTTTTTATAATAATGATCAATCACCTGTACTCGTGAAGCAGCTTTCTGATGCAGAGGACTCCAAAGTGCTTTACACTGCAGTCGTCATTCACACGCTGGTGGTGATGAGCTACATCAGAGCTACAGCTGCCCTGGGGTGAGGCCGCCGTGCACTGGCACCACCGGTCCCTCCAACCACCACCAGCAGGTAAGGAAGGTGAAGTGTCTTGCCCAAGGACACAACAACTGATGCAATCAGACACCAACACGAATGGAGCCTGGGTTTGAACCGGCAACCCGCCGGTTGTAAACTATTTCATTTACAATATCTGGTCTTTGATTTCCTCATCAAATGTCACTTTATAAAGGATCTTAGGAAGGGTTACACCAGCTTCAGTAGCTGAGGATCAGAAGTTGGTGTAAATGTTTAGATTGAAAATCCTTCCTTTATAAAAAAGGGTAGAGTGTCTTCTCCAGGTCAGGGACGAGGTCCTGCCCCAAGTGGAGGAGTTTAAGTATCTCAGGGTTCATGAGTGAGGGAAGGATGGATCAGGAGATCGATATGCAGATTGGTGCTGCGTCTGCAGTGATGCGGGCGTTGTACCGGTCTGTCGTGGTGAAGAGAGAGCTGAGCCAGAAGGAGAAGCTCTCAATTTACCGGTCGATCTACGTTCCTACCTTCACCTATGGTCACGAGCTTTGGGTAGTGACCAAAAGAACGAGATCACGGATACAAGCGGCTGAAATGAGTTTTCTCCTGACCAGGATGCCCGAGCCACCTCAACTGGTTCCTCTCGATGTGGAGGAGCAGCAGATCTACTCTGAGCCCCTCCCGGATGACCGAGCTTCTCACCCTATCTCTAAGGGGGAGCCCAGACACCCTGCAGAGAAAACTCATTTCAGCCGCTTGTATCCATGATCCCGTTCTTTCGGTCCCTACCCAAGCGAGGGATGGAGCCAGGTGTGCTTAGGTATGTTTATGAATTCATAACTTATATTATAGCATTGTAATATTTAATGTTTGTATATATTTGCCTATGCTTGAATGGTGCAAGATGACACAAAGTATGAAGAAAAGACAAATAAAAGCTTTTGCACCTGTCGAGGTCTCCATCTTTATAAACGTGCAGCTACAAAACTCTCAGGGTTATTTTATAAAGGTTCGCTGTTGATTTCAGATTTAATTGGAACTGATTGATTTATTAAACTTAGTTTTATTTATCTTTATGAACAAAAGTTAAAGCCTAGAAAAGAAGTAAAGATTCTGTGTAAATCAGCATAATTAGCATAATTAGCATAATTAGCAGACATGACGAGGTCTTTATCTCATTCCATTCACTGATGAAACAAAACCACAGCTGAAGTGACACGTTATTAACTAAATATTTAGTGTTAAATTATTCACTAATGTTCGAAACGAACGCGCATTTGGCAGCTAGAAAATTTGTGAAAACAGACACTTTATCTCTGCAAACAGACCGCGCTAATGATGGTTCCGGGTGCGCTGGCGGGCCTGCGGGCGGCCCGGGAAGCCACTTCAAGCGGTCGGCAGCAGCACGGGGGGATGTGTGTTCACCACTGAGTGTCTGTTGGAATGAGCAGGTGTTCTTGTGTTCTCATGGTGCACATAACTATTTTTGCTCCTGTCATCCTTTTCCAAAACCGCCCACAAGCCTCCCCAAAAGACGGAGGGTTAAACACGCCGTGAGCGGCAGGTACGCAAACACCGTGATGACTTTCTCCAAAGGAGCGAACAGTTTACTCGCTTTAGATCCCCGATGCCTTCATCTCTCTGTGCATGCACGCCTGCTTAAATGTAATCCCTGCTGTATAACAGTAGCTACCAGCCAACCTTCCCCTGTAGAAACGCGAGTAAACGGAGTTAAAACCAGGCAGAAATGTTCTTCGTTTGTCCATTTCTCTGTTTTTTCTGCATCCAGCTCACATTTCTCCCACAAATGCTGTTTCTCTTTTTGTTTACCCCCCAAAAAGGAAACTAAAAGATTTAAAAAATATATACTTTTAGTGGCTTTTGCAGCAGAAAAAGTTGGAAAATGCCTCAAAGATTAAGAAATTTGATTTTAATTAACAGTTTTCCATACAAATTAGTAATAAAGTCAGCTAATAATGATGCAGACACCTGCTACACCAGACGTTAAACAATGAAAATGAAAGAAAAAAGAGGAGTAGTGAAGACAGAACCCTCGAAAGAAAAAAGAAAACACAAACAAAGCACTCAGAACTAGAATAGAGAGCAATAAGGTGGTCAAGAGGAAACCAGACAAACGGATCAGACGATGTGGTCGATGCGTAAAATCCCTGTAGGAGTAAACACGCATAACAATAATTCACTATAACTCAAGAGACGCTTGTTGGGGTTGTAGCAGAGATCATGTGAGAGGCCAGAACTGTCTGAGACAGCAGGAGTGAACATTCCTGCAAAGGTTGTCACCGAGCTGCCAGGTAGTCAATCATCTCATAACTCTGCAGAGCCTGTCAGCATCTCTGACTGCTCAACGTTGGAGGAATTATTTGTTATTCACTCGAAGGGGGTTTATTGTGCAATAGTAAAAACACCCCTCCCATAGCCCCGAAGTATCAGCACAAAGATGCAACCGGCACCGACGTTTGGTTTGTCCCTTGCAGGCTACAGTAGAAAGACGTTAAATCCAACATGGCCGATGAAGAAGACATGAAACGTGGATCTTTGCACGAACAAAAATAGATCTGATGTTTCCCACCTGAACTTCAGTAACAACTCCTTTATGATGCCACCGATGTGCTCTGAAACGCTGCATTCATGCCACTCAGTCAGAGAGAGTCGCTGCGCCTCGCAGAGTGCATCGCTCAGCAAAGACGGTGCAGAAATGTGCAGTGATCTGTTCTGTCAACACAAGAGCATAGCTCTGCTGCAGGTGATGGGCACGTTCAGAAAACCCGTCTTCACTCTGACAGCCTGGAATTGGTCGGTATTCTACAGCGACGTGCGTGAGGCACTGAGTCGGACGTACAAACGTCCCAAAATAGAAGCTTGTATTTTAATTTTGACCTTGAACGAAGTATTTTGTTGCTTTAAACCGTATCCTCCGGTCTGGGATCACTTTGGAAAACCCCGAGAGGACCTGGAGAGGAATGTCTGGGTATTCCCCCTGCTTCTGTTACCTCTGCAACCTCACCTTAGATTAAAGGGATGGATGAAGACAAGATAAGTTTGTGAAACTGTGTGATGTGTCAACAATCCTGTTTCCATGTTTAAAGGACGGGAACGCCCCCTTCCTGGTGGTTGGAATAATGAGGCAGGAAGTTAGGACCTCATCGTGAACTCAAATAAAACGTGCAACCCTCCTAAGCGGCCATGTTGAATGAGAAAACGTCCAGACTGCAGCGATGTTTGTTCTCCTAAAGGAAGCACACTTCGTAGGCTGAAGGTCAGCGGGTCAAAAGCTTTCAGTTCCGGGTAAAGAAGAAGAAAAAACACGGCTCGGCCCCTGCTGGGTGGTAGAGCCGGCTCTCTAATGGCCGCTGATGCCTCGAGGCCAGTTAGTTATTCATCTGTACCGAATGGGAACACTTTAGAGCATCATCCTCTGACTGGGTCAATAATTGAAAGGTCTTGATCTCAAGAACAAATCTCCATTAAAAGGACAGGTAACGTCTTTGAGGAGGGCAGCGATGTGATCGCTAATGGACATTAGAAAAGCCCCACGAATCCACAGAGAAAAACAAGATGGAGGTAGAGAGCAGACTCTAACCCACGCCGACCGCCTCACAAACATTAAGTCAAGCTGCTTTCTTCACTTTCTGGGAGGCTGGGAGTGTTTTTAATCTCACCTCCTCGCTCGTTGAGCATCACCTGTCAGCCTGCATGCATTATTCCATCTCATTACTCAGCTCTCTTGATTTATTTGGAGTCATATTTCTGGGATGTCCTGTACATTTTGTGCTTGTCCATTTCCGTGCCTTTCTCCCTCCTCTCAGCCCCTTCTGACTCACCTGTCTGCTCCACCATAATTCCTGTCACCGCGGCCACAGGAGCTGCATGGATCAGGAGGACAGCAGCTGTCACATGTAATTGAAAAGAGAGTTACACCGTGTGTGTGTGTGTGTGTGTGTGTGTGTGGGGTGAGGTTTTGAAGGCACAGCCGAGCAAATCTTCTCTGATTTTAACGCCACTTTCCCTCTCCTCCGTTTTCCTTCCCCGCTCCTCCGAGCTGTCCTCCCGTCTTTCATCCTTCCCATTGGTCATAGACACAGTTGCTCGCTCTTCACCTTACTTCCTGTGTCGCAGGTTTGAGTCCAGCCTGCTTTCTCTCCTCACATTCTGTCAGTTTTTGTTGCACAATTATTTATTTTTCATCCACCTCTGATTTACAGTGAATCTGGTTTCTGGCGTTCTTGTGTCCCATCCTGCCCGTCTTTAATTTAATCTCTCCCTCATTGTAGCCGTCCTCCTTTCCTCCCACTGCAGCTCCTTTCCCTTTAGCTGCTGTGATATGATAACCCCCTGCATCGTCATGGACTCCCAGCCTCTGTGTCATCTGGCATGACAGATAGCACCTTTAGCCTTGGGCTTGGGACCCTCTGACAGATGGACTAAGCTCACCAGCTATAGCCAATCCCTTCTGTCAAAACACACACACACACACATGCACAGAGGTGGTATATAGCAGTGTAGTATATATCACCTTTGCTGTTGCTCACCCTTCCATCCTCCGGCTGCGCCCACAGCACCAATTTGAGTGATTTAATTGGTGGATTTAGTGTCTCGATCAAGGTGAAAAGCTGTCTGAGAAACAAATTAAAGGCCTGTCAGAGGAGAGAGAAGCGGTGGTGGAGGAGGCGAGTCACAGAGGCAGTTTTTTCTTCTTTTTTTAGTAAATAAAAATCACTCTTGTTCCTCGAGATCTAAGATGGACGGAAGAGAAAGCTAGGGTTAGGCAAAGTTAAATAAAAACACAAGCATTCAACAAGACAGGGAAGGAGACAGCTTAGAAAAAAAGAAAATGAGATGAATCTTATTCTCCCGATGTTTCTCGTTTTGCCTTTTGTGTGACGGCAAAATGAAATGAGATGCTATCCCTGTCTGACGGCGAGAAGACGAGGAACGGAGCTCAACGCAGACAGGATTACGCGTCAAAAGCGAAGGGTTTGTTTAAAAACAATAAACGAGCTGTCAATTGTTTTAAAGTCATGTATTGACTTGCATGAGTCTTAGAGGTTGCTTTCGCCTCATTTTGAGGCTTTTAAAGACAGCAGCCGCTCAGCATCCATCAATAACAATAACGCAGCTGGAGGTTTCAAACACGCGTCCTCGGTTTGTTCGGAGACAAAAATACACCTGATTAAAAAGAGGAAACCAGGAGAAGTTCAGCCGTCGCTGCCATGAGGAAAAATTAGAGGTTGGAACAGCTGATGAGGCGGTCCTGTCGGTTCTCATTGCTGTTCCAAGATGGCTTCATGAAGACAGCTGAGTGACAGCCGTCATTCACTTGTTACAGCAGACCCCCCTAGTGCACACACACACACACACACACACACACACACACACTCACACACACTAATGCACACACACATATGCATGCATACACACACACGCATACACACATGCATGCACACACTCACACACACACACACACACACATGCATACACACACACACACACATGCATGCACACACATGCATACACACATGCATGCACACACACGCACACAAACACACACGCACGCATGCACACACACGCACACACACACGCACGCACACACACACATGCACGCACGCACACACACACACACACACACACACACACACGCATGCATCCACACACACACACACACACACACACACACACACACACACACACACACACGCGCCCGCCCACACACACACACACACACACACACACACACACACACACACACACACACACACACACACACACACACACACACACACACACACACTCCACTTCATCCCTTAAACCTGAAGTACCATACCATACCACTTTATTTGTAGAGCGCTTTCAACACGGCATTACAACCGACCAAAGCGCTGCACATAAAAACAGGTAAAAAACACAAGCTACAATAGTCATTAGAAAAATCAAAAAGATAAAAGAGTTAAAAGAACAACAAACTAAAACCAATACAACTATTAAAACCAAAATATAAAAACACAAATTTAAAATCAACAAGGTGGAAAAACTTAAGGATGAGTTGATGCTTTGTGGTTTGGGAGTTGAAGGCCAGGGAGAAGTTGTGGGTTTTCAGGCGTGATTTAAAAACGGCGATAGAGGGTGCTTGTCTAACCTGAAGAGGTAATGAGTTCCAGAGTTTTGGGGCACAGACAGAAGAAGCCCTTTCCCCACGTGTCTTCAAACGTGCCTTAGGGACGGTTAGGAGGAGCTGATCTTCAGACCTAAGAGCACGAGGAGGGTGGTAGAAATGGAGGAGTTCGCTCAGATAGGGAGGGGCTGAAGTCTAGACAGAGCAGCTTTACTGATGCCGTACAAGCAGGAGTTGGAATAATCTAGCCGGGAAGTGATGAAGGCGTGAATCACAGACTGCAGAAGACGGGCTCTCAGGATGGGCCTCAACTTAGAAATTTGCCTGAGGTGGTAAAAGCAGGACCTGACTGTGCTATTGACCTGAGCTTCCATCTTCAGAACCGGGTCCATTTTTATTCCAAGGTTGGAAACAGTAGAAGTGACATTAGGAGACAGATAGTGGAGGTCAGGTTGCTGGGTTGCTCTAACATTGACGGGACTAAAAACAATTACCTCTGTTTTAGAGTCATTCAAATGAAGGAAGTTCTCAGCCAGCCATTGCTTGACATCGTGAAGACAATCAAACAGAGGTTTAGTGGAGTCAGTGGGTTTAAATGAACAATAGATTTGGCAGTCGTCTGCGTATAGATGGTATGAAACAGTAGTAAAAACAATAGGTTTTCTTTCTTAACTCGTTTTTTTACATTCTCCATAAAGAAAACCAAGAACACAACCTGTGAGCCTGGATGTTCTCCAGCGTTGGAGGTGTTGCATGAGTACGGGTTTCCAGAGTCACTTTCAGGGTGATCTGGACCCTGTGCAGCCAAAACAACGGTTGTGCACAGAGTTGAGTCCAGCATATCCTGCTGCTCTCCACCAGAGCTGCCCCACGTCTCCAGTCCTGTATGAGGTGTTCGTGGACAGGATGCCTCGGTGCAAGCATGGAGATGAAGGTGTTTGGTTTGGGAACCTCAGGGTCTCATCTAATGAAATCTTCATGTTCGTGTCCTTCAGCATGCACGGATGGGGCTTTCACACAGGTCTGGAGCGGCTGAGATGAGACTCATGTGAAGGTGAACTCATAACGCTCATGCTCCAGGCCACATTCCTCTGGAGATTTCCATCCCACTGGGAAGAGACACCAGAAAAGACCCAGAACTTGCTGGAGTGATTATACATCCCCTCTGTCCTGGAATGCCTTGGGTTCCTTAAGGAGGAGCTGGAGTAGAACGTCTCCGTTTCCATCCAGGAGGGAGAAGGATAAACCCTGGTTATCATTTTGGTTTTACTGTAAATGATTGTTTCCGTTCATGAATCCCAACTCTGCTGCTGGTCCAAAGGCTCGTCCCGCCCCGTCCTTATTCTCATCTAAACGTTTTCTCTTTTGGTCTTTTGCTTTTTCCGTTCACATTCCTAATTTCAGCAGCATTCCTCCTCTAGCTGTTTATCTTCTTTCTCTGAGAAGATTCATTCAGTGCACTCCTCCAAAGCTACACCCCAAAGACAAGTGGCTGATTTCTGGAACACTCCAGGGAAAACCGGGGAATTAATCTCAGCGCTCATCCCTCTTGCTGAATGAGAGGGAAAGAAGGAAGAGAGTTTACGGAGGTAAAGGAGCGAAGCATCCTCCGGTTTTTAATTCCATGAATTGGATGAATGCAGAAGCCGGCGGGAGGCGCGGCAGACGTGGACGAGCCCACGAGCGCGTCTGTGTGGATGAAGTATAGCTGCATCATGTCAGAGCAGCTGCTGTTTAATATCAACAAGGCATTCAGAGCTTCACCTCTCCCCTTCTCTCCTCCTCCCTCCTCTTCCTCGTTTCATCTCTCATTGACTCTTTGGCCTGTTTTCAAACGGCTGCAGGCCCCAGTGAAATCAGACTGAGTGCAGCGTAATGAAGAGCGTGCCAGCGAGCGCCGTGGCATTAAATGTCACGCAAACACACGTGGTGCACATGGAACACTTTCCAAACGCACGCCCATCAAACGCAAAAACATCAGCTGAGCTGGCGGCCGTCTGAGAGGAGGACAGACCATCGCTCGAGTCGTTCCTCCAAATGAAACCAGAGCGGCTGTGCTGCTAAACACTCGCTCCATTAAACTGATTGACTGGAAGAATCCGGATGAAAGCTCCGATCCGGTATCGATTTCCCCACTTGAACCCGCATCAGATTCAAATCACTAGTTACATCAAAGTCGCGGCTGATGAAGACAAACAGCCAGAAGCGCGTCTGTAATGAGAGTTACGGCACACGGACTCAGTGAGGATACAAATCATCTCAAAGACGGACGCGACTGACAAAAACAAAAGAAGCTGACACAAGAGGAGGAAATAACATTCATAGCAGAGTGGTGGAAAAACATAAAAAGGGCTCAATGAGGGAGAAATCCAGGAAAGGAGGACGAGGAGCAGCTTTAAAGGGAGATAAATGGGGAGGACAGCGGAGCGTGCAGACGGACAAGCAGACGGAAACTTTTAGGTAGAAAAGTTGAGAGGGAGGATGAGTGTGAGATGGATGGACAGGATACAGGTTGGTGAGTTGGCTGAAAAAGGAAAAAGGAGCATGGAAAGGGAGGGAAGAGACAGAAGGATGATAATGGATGGATGGATTGATGGCGGTGAAATGAAGAGGCGGGTTCAGTTTTGATGGATGCAGAACCGGAACGCCTTTCTGGGTCCAAAAAGATCCTAATTAGCCTCGGTTTGTTTTACTTTGGGGTTTGTGAATTAGACACACGCATTAAGACTCAGCTCTCAGCGTTTAGAGCAGCATTTCCTCAGGTCGGAGGTTAAATTCCCTCTCAGCTCCGGAGCACCGATGCTGAAGGTCTTTGGATGGGTTTGGGTGTCAGAGGTGAACGTGGTGTGGTCCAAAAGCTGCCAGATGAGAAGAAAACCCTAAAGAATCTGGTTGAAGTACGACTCTCGCATTTTTATTAAATAAAAGTAAATGAAAAGCACTGATGCTGATTCCAGCTTCCATTTGGCTCTAAAGGACACGAAAGAGTCACAGGTGATCACGCAGCAGCTGTATGGCAAGTTGTTATGGCAACTTTTCATACCTTAAAGGTGATGGTGTTCGAGTAAGACCTAATTTATGCCTCTCCATCCGCTCCCTGAGGGAGACACGTACATGCATTGATGGAGACATTTTGCAACGCAATTCCCCGCCAGGACAACAGAGGGCGTAGCGCTTTTCTGGGGTATCCTGTCACATATTAAGATGTGTTTTTTGTATTTCAGAAACTTTTTAACACAGACAAACTTGTCCCTCACTCTCCTCCACCTCTTCATGCGCTCGCCACCTCTAAACCACGTTTCCCATCATTTCCGTCCACGAATAAAACGCTTGCTGCACATCTTTATACTCCTCCAGTCACGGGTGAATAAACGTTCATATTTTCTTTGTTTTTCCGTGAGATATTCTTCAAGCTGCTCCATGTTTGCTGCTAGATATCTTCGGCTTTCTTTTGATTTTTTTGAGGGGGTGATGGCGGTGCTGGTGAGGAAGCGGCGTCCTGACCAATCACAAGCTCTCCGTCTCGTTCGACGTATGTTTAGAAATGTGGGCTTGATTCCATCCGTCTCGCAACGAAGGATAATGGCGTTGCGTGTCTCGGTGCCGACGCAGCCGGAGAAGCATAAAGAAGCATTTAATTAAATTTTAACATTTCGATGGATATTTCCAGAGATTATTGGTAAAAACGACACACTGTCACTTTACCTGTTTTATGGCAAGCCATTTGTGTATTTATTGGCTTATCAAAGAGTTTTATTATGTTTATTTTGACATTGGGCGGGTGTGTGCTTTTGTGTTGTGTACTTATTAAATGCTTAGGCTCCGCCCTCAGCAGGGGGGGCACAGGGGGGTCCAAGCTTGCTGTCAGGGTGGCACTGGCCCACCCTGGACCCCCTAGAACCGCCCCAGGCATCAGGAGAGGTTATACCAGACCTTGACTTGGGTCTCAGACGGGACATGATGCTGTGAAATCAGAATAAATGTTTGAAATCACCTGCTCCTACACTGTTTTCCTTATAATGTGAAACAAAGTTCATAGTTTAGGCTCCTATCAATTAGTGACACGAACAACAGAGTTTAATACGTCTAACAGCTACTTTCCCGCCAAACTCATTTGCAAAAAATCTAAATTTTATAATTACGGTGGGAAAAAGTGCCGTTTTGTGAAGCAGGAGACATGTGACAGTGTTTAATGACCTCATTTGTACGACCAACAGTCCAAAACCATAAAGACATTTAAATTACACGGGAGAGAAATGACAAATTTCCACATTTAGATGTGAAGTTGAGTGAATTTAGCTGCTGTCATTCCTCAGATCGAACTATAAAATGTAGTCTTGAACAAATAACTCCAGAGGGATATTTGAAATACTAAAGTCTGTAAAACAAGACTGCATTTGCCAGATGAGAGTTTTAGAAAATGACAGGGAGAGAAACGGAATAAAGAAGGGCCCCAAATAGTAAAGGATGTGAAATTAGAGGGAGGACAGGTAGGTGGTTCCATCAAATGAATACCATTACACAGGTGGAGCCGGAGCCAAATTACAGGGTCAACAGCAAAGATGCAGAGAGAAAAAAGAGCCAAGACAGAAAAAATGAGGACAAAGACTGAGAGCATGGAGTGTAGTCTGCCTCTTGTCTAGCTGGCTGAGTGAAGACAGCTGATAGAGATTAATGTCTGGAGTGGGTGGGCGGAGGGGAGAAAGAGGTCCAGACTGGCAGTGCGTGAGCTGGATGCATGATTGATGGAGGGAGCAGCTCGGGGCAGGGGACGCCGAGCGAGGGCGAGAAAAGGGGTAGTTAGGACCGAGAGGAAGAGCTGAAAAGTTCAGCATCACGAGTGTGGTCCACATCCAGACGGCAGATTGATGAGGGCTGAGATGGAGGGACGGCGAGATGGAGTGAGGCGTGTGTGTGTGTGTGGGGCTGGAGATTGATGGGGGAGAGGTAGACTGCTGCAGGAGGAAGACACACGTGATGGAAAGATGGAAAGGAAAAGTGCTGCACTTGAATTAAAAGCTTCGTTATTTTCATAAAGCCGGCTGCTAAACGCACGCTGGGGTGTGAATCCAGTCCAGGAGCAGCCGTGAAGCCACACCCACTCCATCAAACTCCACCACTCACGCGCCAGGTGAGCCAAAATGCTAATAGAGTGAGTGTGTGAGTGACACACACCTCCACACACACTTTATTACCCCTCCACCAAGATAAGCATTAATGAGCTCCGCCGGCTCCTTCTACACACCTCCTTCCAGCTCACTCTCTCTGCATTTCCACATTCTGTCCATTCTGTTTATCTTCTGACCTCTCACCTCCATTACTCTTAACAATTACTCCCCTCTTCATCTTTCTTGACCCTCCTTTCCTCCGCCTTTGCACCCTCCACCTTTTCAGGAGCTCCCACTCTTCTTTCCTTTCACACTTTTTTGCTCTTTATCTCAAAGTTCTTCACTCCTTCAGTCTAAATTTATTATTCAGTCTTTTAATCACCTTAGAATAAAAACAGGGAAGGAATTTGCTCCTTTTGCTCTTCCTTTCACTGGATTTCAAAAACTGTTTTCAAAATAAGAGCGTGAGGGATAATCACACAGGTTAAAATGGAGTTATTGAGTAAAAAGTAAAAGCGTTTTATTCATATTTATGCTGAGAGAATGCAGTCCTCCTTCGGCACAGTGCCATGATGAGGGTGTAAGCACAGACTGGTCAGCATATTGCATAGACGACGCGCCGCCTGCAGCAGAAGAAATGAAATTGGAAATCTCGTGTGGATCAAGATGAGACTGGAGAGCTGCAGCCTTGGGAATGAACCGGAGCCAAGAACAGCTAATGTCATACGGCAATAACTATTTCACATAATCTGACAAAATCTGAGCACAAGATGATGTTTTTCTGTCATAAAAAAGCAGCCTAACTGGAAACACTTCCATCTTTTGTTAAAGACTCAACGTACGGCCATCAGCTCTCATCGTTTTAACTAACTTCTCATGTAATGCAAGGCAGCAGGAGCTCATTGCAATGCAGACGATTTGATCCAACAATGTGAAAAATGATGCAATTCTCTTGTTCAACAGGTTTATTCCTGCTTTTAAACAGATAAAATATCAATAGTGAATTCACAAAGTGCAGCTTTTTGCATCATGCAGGATCCATATTTTAACTTCTAATAAAAACCTTTCTGAAGCAAAAAAATAAAAAGACACTCTGGAGAAATATGAAATAAGACCGGGCCTGGACCTTGCCCTCTACATCTCTTGTTACACTTTTGTAGTACTTCAAATATTTACCAGTTCAACAGTTTCTGAATGCTCAGTTGTGCAATGTGCTGCAACTACTGGCAGCAGAAAGATGTGCTTTATTCTCTGAGCAGCAGCAAGCAGAGAGCAGCAGGGCTGTTCCTGCGTGAACCGTAAAGACGGGCGGGTAAAAAAAAGACTCGCTTCACTTTGTTCACTAGTTTCTATGTGGAGGGTACCACTGAGGCTAGGCAGAGATGGATGTGAGGAAGAATCGGGCAAACATTCTCTCCATCATCGTCGCACAACAGATTAGGATTTCATTTAAATGTGTTTATTGTTTACAGATTGACAATATCTTTTTTTATTTAAAGATCAACTTCTCTCAAATTTTTAATACATCTGCAGTGGTCTATAGTAGGAATAAATGCCTTTTAAGTTGTACTTGAGGGGAAAAAACGCTCCAGATGCGCCTGTTTCAGGAAGTAGAAATGAGCCAGATCACAGCTGAGCTTCAGACGGCAGGATCTGGAGTCTTACTTCCTGATATGTGGACATCTCTCCTCTGATTGGCTAACAGCAACACAACTCTACCACTGACTCTGTTTGCTCTGCAACGTTGATGTTTTATCTCCACCAATAACACAAGTCTGGAGGAGTTCTGCTGTGTGGTGGAGTTGCTAATGCTAACGGTTAGCTTCTACTAGCCCAGACGTGCTCTGCTGTTTCCTGGACGCTAAACCAACAACAGCCTTCCCCATCGTGAGTCCAGATGGGTGAGTCCATGAATGTTCAGTGACAGTGTGACGTAGATCTGTCAGGATTTTCTAATCCTAGAGTTTCACCTAGAGTCTATTTTCTATCAGAAGCTACTGCAGGAGATAGGTGGAGGAGACTATTTTCATGTTCAGCCTGCAGGAAACACTCAGAGTGACCCATTAGAATCAGAGATAATCATTAAAAATGGTTTCTCAGTGAAGGACCTTTTTAAGTTGTTTTTGCTGTTTTAACTGTAAAAATGTTGTAGATCATATCATGTAAAGTTGTTTTCTGCTGCTGCACACTTGATGATGAACGATTAAGCTGAATTTCCTGGAGAACAAACAAACAAAACAACCAATTTCACACCTATAAAAAACATAAATATCTCTTTATTATAATATGATATGCATCCATCCATTTTCATCCACTTATTCGAGGTCAGCACCCTAACCAGAGACGCCCAGACTTCTCTCTCCCCAGCCACATGGGCCAGCTCCTCCGGGGGAATCCCAAGGCGTTCCCAGGCCAGCCGAGAGATATTATCTCTCCAGCGTGTCCTGGGTCTTCCTTTGGGTCTCCTCCCGGTTGGACGTGCCCGGAAAACCTCACCAGGGAGGCGTCCAGGAGGCATCCTAACCAGACGTCCGAGCCACCTCAACTGGCTCCTCTCGATGTGGAGGAGCAGCAGGTCTACTCCGAGCCCCTCCCAGATGACCGAGCTGCTCACCCTATCTCTAAGGGAGAGCCCAGACACCCTGCAGAGAAAACTCATTTCAGCCATTTGTATCCGTGATCTCGTTCTTTTGGTCACTACCCAAAGCTCGTGACCATAGGTGAGGGTTGGGATGTAGATGGACCTGTCTCCGGCTCAGCTCTCTCTTCACCACGACAGACCGGTACAACGCCCGCATCACTGCAGACGCAGCTTCTTTCCCTCACTCCTGAACAAGACCCAGAGATACTTGAACTCCTCCACTTGAGGCAGGACCTCGTCCCTGACCTGGAGAAGGCATTCTACCCTTTTCTGAATCAAGGCCACGGTCTCAGATTTTAAATTTTAAAACATTACATCACATTCAGATTTTAAAAGCCTGCTTTTCCCCCATTCTGCATGTTTGGGCAGAGTTATTAAAATGAATGCTTTTTGTAGCTCCAGTGTGATCATGTTCATCCAAGATGCCACGCTGGGCCAACACGCCCGCCTCACATTCTCCGTCTGAACATCCCAGATATTCTTTCTTTCTTCCCTGAAAGGTCAAAAGGTTCTTTGGTGGCAAACAAGAGCCTGCTCATAATTAAAAGCACAAATCATTTGATAATGTACATATTTATTAACATTTTTCCTATAATAACTCCGGTTCGAGGCACTTTTACGACCTCAGAAGCGCGACATTTAAAACGTAATAAGTGTTAATTTCCTCCCAGAAACGTTCATTTATGTCAGCTCTGAGACATAATCTGTATTTACGAACATTACTAATGCCTGTTTTTCAATGTTTCACCAAAGCGTTGTGGACCTATGAGTCATTTATGCAACTGTTAAAGTCATTTCATCCTTAAGATGTTTGTTTGTGCATCAGATGCATGAAAACTGCAGTCATCTTATTTTTATTAAAACATAATCCATACTCCACTGATGTTTAAAGGGTTAGGGATCTTCTCAGGCTGCTGCCTTGACGTTGGTTTAGGAGGAAACACTTGAATCTGGACGAGGAGATAAGAGGTTACATGAAGTAAAAGCTCACGCTTGCTTTTATTTGTTGCTGTGCACCGCGGGGCCGCGCTCGCCCTTTAAAGCCACACTTTTCTGCTCCTTTTGTTCTTGCTCTCATTATTTTGCTGCCTGCACTAAGCAGCCGATCACTTCCTCTGCTCTTTTACCGCTCATCCATTCTGCTTACACTTTTCCTTTCTTTAGCCTTTTCTGCATGCTTTCATTCCACTGCTTCTGGTATTTTCTCCTCCATCCGGCCCTTCATTTGTCTACCCCACTTTATCCCCATCTCCCTGTGCGTGCATGTGTTTTTACGCGCGTGTGGCAGCTGGGTGCTTGTGGTTATTTTTCAGGCAGCGGCCCAGAAGATTGGACTGTCATAATCTATGGTTCTGAGTTATAAGTGTTTCTAACCCAAACCAGGAGACAGAACCATTTTTCCTTCTTTCATCCTCCCCACCTCCCCCTCTCTCTCTTTTTCTTTGCTTTCTTATCATCTCTTACTCTTCATTTTCTCCCTGTCACCACGGATAGCCATCCACTCTCTGCAGTGGCCACAATTCAAACTTTTACACTTCACCCCGTTCCAATGATTCACGCCGTCAGCTGAGCTCTAAATCTGGAGTTTACCGGTATCGATGTTGCAGAATCTGATGGACAAGCCAGTCTGGTTTTCAAAATGCTAAAAATGCCACAACATTGAATTAGCATTTAGTTGGTGAATCAGTTTGCCCCATACTTGTGCCGTGGATGGGAATTCCTTTTGAACGTTTTCTTCCTTATATCTATTTCAACCCATTCTACTCTCACTGTACCATAAATAAAACAAAACTCCATTAATCCTGCTTGTTTTTGCTATTAACGGCCCATTTTCACCAGCAGTTACATAGTCGACTTAAATCAAGAAAGAAACGAGCTAATGATGCTTCATCACTTTGATTAATGTTTCAAAGTCCTCCCAGGAAATCAGACATTTATTTGCATCCTCCCCATTAGCTGCCTGTTTGTCACTGAATGTGTTCAGTCAGGGAGAAAAAGGACAGCATGCAGCACTTTTATCTGTACATATATGTTAGAGGTGGGCATCAAGGCAATAGTTGTTGATTTTAGCCAATTTATGAAACCCTGTAAAGAAATGAAATGGAATTTAAGCTGGATATGACAGATTCCTGCAGCAGGTGCTGGTAGATGTTAGCCTAGGAATCTAGACAAACAGTTGGCCAAAGCAAAATTATTTTTCTCTGCATGTCGGTTGAGCCATGCTCCATTGGAACCTCCACAGTCCCGACCAGTCTGGTGGCTGGCCAATTACAGCACTGTTGGTTTGGTGTTTTGTAACCAGCGCAGTCATTCTCCTGATATGCTAGTACCTGCCATTCACTTCCATTGTTTATGCTAAGCTAAAGCTAAACTAAAGCAGACAGACTGCTGCCAGATCAGGAGAATTACTGCGCTGGTTACTAAATGCTTTTTCCCACTTATCTAACTCTGGGAAATATGTCAACAGACTAAATTTCAAGTTTGGGTGGAATATCCCTTGAAGGTGGAAAAACACAACAGTTCACCATAAATCACTTTCAGAGATGAGTCTCTTATTGGTATTCAGAGTTCTGGAAATCTAAATTTGGATGCATGCATGTCTCTCTCTCTCTCTCTCTCTCTCTCTCTCTCTCTCTCTCTCTCTCTCTCTCACACACACACACACACACGGTTTTACATGTGAGCAAAGCAAACAGAGTTTTTAAAAACATCAGATGTGATAACTTAATTACAAAGAAGCAGCACTTCCTCTAATGGACACTCCAGCAGCAACAGGGGAGAGCAGATTGTCTTGAAGCTCACTAAATAATTACGGCGAGGGGAGAAAGGGAAGGGACACATGGGAGGGTTGTTGGCAGCGGGCGGTTAGAGGAAGAAAAAGCGATGTCGTTGGTCCAGAGGGATGCTGTGGGAACATGGAGATGGCTTTGTGACAGCAGGTACAGGTGTACAAAAGTGCACCCGTCTCCTTGAGAGCACTTTAATTCTCCTCCGTTCAGGTGAGTCAACATTTCTGTGTTAAAAAAAAAAAAACATTTGAAAAAAGAATTCCTGTAATTTTATCAAGGACTTTTTCTTCTTGTTTTCTCAGCGACTGGCGTTCTAAAGCACTATTGTTCCTGTCCATGTCAGCGTTAGCCAGCAGAGAAAAACGTTTTAAGAGAAAAAACAAACTGAATGCAAGAAAATATTTTGGATTTTTAAAATGAATTTATTTTTATTTTGCTTAAAGAGACAGTGTGTCGTTTCCTGGCGATAGGGGGCAGTACATACATTTCAGGGTAGTTTTACACCATATCGCCGTGACTGTCGCTAGCTTAAAAAACATTACGGTAAATGTTAGCTGTGGAGCAGAAAGCATGTGACCTCGGCGTGACTCCTCAGACTTTGATAGTCCAGTTAATTCCATGGAGAAAATGCAATGCTGATGCTAGTTTTCTGGTGGTGTAGGTTCTGGATCTGCCCGGGGTCCTGCGCCTGCTGATGACATCACACTACGGCAACACCACTCGGCCAAAATATATTGCATCTCTTCTTCGATTCTGTTCTTTCACATAGGTTTTGGAAAGAGTTTAGCAATTTTGTTATTAAATTCATGTTTCTTTCCACCTAAATGTTTTCGAACGTGGTAAAGTAACTTCCGTAAGTCGTACATCCAGCCAATCATCTAATGTGATGTCATCAGCAGGCGCTGGACCCTGAGCCGGCTCACGTAGAAGAGAAGATGGCGTCCAATATGGCGTCCCCAGAGACTTAGACCCGATTTTTATGGTTATATGTTATGAAATATGCCGTAGCTTCTTAGGGGTACAAGAAATAACTTCTGGGTCGCTCCTGTTTACCGACTTCGGTTCTTTAAACAACTCTGGAGCTTTTTGCCTGCTGGTGTTGAATTATAAACACCGGCGCTGCAGCGTTAGCTCGCCGGAGACTTGGCGACCTCACAAACTCGCTGACATGAGCAGTAACTACGTCCCTTTTTCAAACAGACCGACGGGAAGCCGCCACTATTTTTCAGTGACTGGACTCTACTAAAGCCTGTCACCATCCAACTGGGTCCAGAAGCCTGTTTGTCTCACGCCCAATACAACAAAAACTACTTTCACAAGTAAAGAGTGGATTGAATTAGGAATGTGTGTTTGGGGTTTTTAATCACAGAAGCTCATGTAAAGCTAGATTTCAGTAATAAAGCATCAACAGTGATAACTAGATGAGGAGAGAAAACGTGTCTAAAAGTTTAGGTCAGCTTTCGGGAAGCTAAGAAAGTGATTATTAAGGTCTGATAAGATTTAGAGATTATATCTGCTAATCTCAAACACTAATCCCTCCAACTTTATAACAAAAGTGCATTGTGCTTGGTTAAAAAAGTCCTGCAGACCATGACTTATCTGGACAATAACGCAGCGCGGCGGAACACAAAGGCGAGGGAGGAGAGAGGATCACGGCGACGGGAAGCAGAAAATGAAAGGATTAGAAAAGAGTTTTAGAAAAGGTTAGAAGAGGTTTATGAGATTTGGGAGTGGAATTTATTGGAAAGAGAATATAATTTACTTTATCAGGAGGAAATGAGATGTTTGTAAAATAAGGTTTTGTTTTGTTATGAGGTTAAAATAAATGAAAGAGCTGAGGACTTCTCACACTGTTTGTGTTTCTCTTTCTCTTTTGTTGCACTACGTCACAGGATGCTGCTCAAGGCTGATGCAACAATATTATCTCTGAAAATGTTAAAAAACATGTTCAAATGCGCTTTTTGCACCGGTGGTGTGAATGCATCGTGAATAATCATTTGCTTCTGATAGGAAAGTAAATGAGCAACAACATGGAAGCCTGATGGCATTATCTTAGCAGAACATCCATGGCGTGCACTGATGCAGTTTTAGGGATAAAGCTAGACGAATGAAATTTAAAAAGTATAAATATGTTTGTGTCTAAAGAATTGATCTCGTCTTTCAGTACAACTCTTCTTCTGCTGCCATTCAAAGTTGCTTTTATCTCATTAGAGACATCTAGGATGTTTCTCAACGTCAAGTAACCACGCCTTGATGCCTTGGTCCCGCCCCGGTTGCCTAGGAGATACATCATTAGGAACTGTCAAGGCGTGTTCCAATGTTCATGTGCTACCGAGGCGTCTGTCTGCCGTTTAGCTAACTGACCAAGGATACATGGGAGGTGCCTTGTTATCAGTATTTCACTGTAGAATTCTTACATATTGCTCCTTTAATTGCATGATGTCATAATTAGGAGCTGAATCAGATCAGATTAAAACTTACATCATAAAATGAAACAAATTATTGCAGTTTTTACAATAAAATTAGACAAGAAATAAATTAAACTGGATTTTTAAAACTAAAACTACATCATACTCCAGAACCTCGTTAAATGTTACGTCACAAACTATCAGTAAACATCAACACAATGAAAAGCCTTTGTTTTACCTGCCCTAAATGTATTACATTATGAAACTGCTCATAAAAAAATTCTTGGAGGGTTTCGTGAGCGATTATTCCAGTGCAGATGAACGTTTGAGTACGGGTTTAGCTAATATGCAAAGAAACAGAAATCATATTATTGCTGCGTTGCTGAAAGTGGTATTGTGCTTCAAGAATCTCCTCATGGATCCCCGAGCGCAACAAAAGCAATTCTTCCTCTCAGATTGCTGATGTCTCCATCTATTCCATCAGTGTCACACGTTTTCTTTTTTCACTATTCCCTGTCTGGCAGATGGCATAACGAGTCCTGCTTGTGTAAGAGGGAAATATCCATTGTCTCCCTTATTACTGCAATCCGCCAGCCAGACTCACAAAGCAGGCTGTCAGTCAGCCGCTGAATAAGGGAGGAGAAAAAAAGAGCCATTGCAGCCACTAATGGTGGCATCATATTGGAACTGGCAGGAAATAAAATAGAACAAAACTCTGGTTTGGGAAAAGGACCACAGAAGTGCCTGTCACTGTGTGTGTGTGTGTGTGTGTGTGTGTGTGTGTGTGGAGTAGTTACAGAAATAATCTCAAAATGCTGACCTCTGTGCTCATTACTGTGTGTTGTCTCCTAACAGTAGGACCACGCCGCGCTGGCAGAGTTTCTGCTCGTTCCTCCCTTTGGAGATGCATTCACCTGCAGAACATGCTGACAAACAGGAAAGTACGGGAACTTTGTGGGAAGCAAAAACATTACAGGAATATCTGTAAAAACTCAGCAGCTGTGGATAAATTAAAACGGTTCTTTGCTGCTGCGACTTCTTCAGCTGAAGCTCAACAACCTTTAAACCGCAAACGATCCAAAATAACGAAGTAAAAGATAATAAATGCATCCCTCCGTCCTTTCATGCATGCACCAACCAGAAAGAGATTATGGAAGTTCAGTTCATGTGAAAGGAAGGCTGCTGTTTTGAGGAAACTGTTAAAAATGACTCTTCTTGTTCCTTTTCATGTACTTTTTAACTCCGTGTCAAACCGCAGCTGTTGGCGGAGATATTCATGAGTCATCAGAGCGTCAGAACACGACAGCTAATCTTGGAGCAACGCTAAAGTGCATGTGTGAATTCTCCAGCAGATGTTCTACAAACAAAAACAGTTTGTGCTCTTCGAGAATTAATCCTGAAGAAATAATGGTTTTTCAATCGTTAAAGCACGTTTATTTAAACATAAATAAACAAATCAGGACGCTCAAAACTCAGATATTAAAACGGAAACACTGCAATTCGTCACATTCAGCTTCTCACAAGACGTTTTATTTTTTACCATATTTATTTAGGAATATTATGTTTAAATGCCTTCTCCAGGTCAGGGACGAGGTCCTGCCTCAAAAAGTTGCCTCTGGGTTGTGGGCGGAGCCGTTGGCACGGAGTCCCCCCGCCCCTCGTTTCCTGGCTGTTGAGAACTTTCTGTTTATGCTAGCTCTCTGTGCTAGCATGCAGCACCGGCTGCTAGCATTACATCAGCTCCATAAATACAGGCCGATGGTTGAATTAGGAGTTTGTGCTCCACCCAGTGGGGTTGTGACATCACAAACCCAGTCAGTTTTAGGCTGCATGCTTTCGTCTGCTACTGATGCACAGCGATTTGAATGCAGAAATACTCAGAAATGCTTTAGATATGTCCTGTAGCATAAGAAAAATGTCTCAAGAACATGTTAAAAACAGAAAAAGTTTCATTGGCGTGGGTCTTTAAGTATCTCCGCATCTTGTCCATGAGTGAGGGAAAGATGGATCGGGAGATCGATAGGTGGATTGGTGCTGCATCTGCAGTGATGCGGGCGTTGTACCAGTCTGTCGTGGTGAAGAGAGAGCTGAGCTAGAAGGCGGAGCTCATGTTTTACCGGTCGATCCACGTTTCTACCCTCACCTATGGTCACGAGCTTTGGGTAGTGACCGAAAGAACGAGATCACAGATACAAGCGGTTGAAATGAGTTTTCTCCGCAGGGTGTCTGGGCTCTCCCTTAGAGATAGGGTGAGAAGCTCGGTCATCCGGGAGGGGCTCAGAGTAGACCTGCTGCTCCTCCACATCGAGAGGAGCCAGTTGAGGTGGCTCAGTGTCTCCTGGACGCCTTCCTGGTGAGGTTTTCCGGGCACGTCCAACTGGGAGGAGACCTAAGGGAAGACCCAGGACACGCTGGAGGGATTATGTCTCTCGTCTGGCCTGGGAACGCCTTGGGATTCCCCCGGAGGAGCTGGCCCAAGTGAGGGAGGCCTGGGCCTCTCTGCTTAGGCTGCTGCCCCCGCGACCCGACCCCAGATAAGCAGTAGAAAATGATGGATTGATGGAACAAGGTGTATTTAAATTTCATAATCGACTCAATTGCAAAATCAAACAGTTGCAAAAGGAAAATGCTCTATCAAAATAAAAGCAGGGTGATGAGATCCCCTATAAAACACCTCAGAGTCGTTGTGATGGTGAGTTTTTCAGACTTTATCGTTAATAAATGACCCCAGTTTGAACAAACACCATTTCCAGAATCATATTTGAAGTGAAGCAAAACAAAATATCCTCATTAAAGGTCTCTGAGACGTTATCGGGGGGATCTCTGTTGACTTGACTCAACTCTCTGCTCAGCCATTTAAACTGGCACACATTTGAGTGTGTGGGTCTGTTTAGTGTGCAGCCACGCACGTGTGTGTTAAAATGGCGTGGAAACCAGCCAATCGAGGCGCAGTGTTAAAAGCTTGTGCACATTTGGCAGCTGGCGTCGGCAGGTAATGGAGACGAGTGAAGGATGGACGGCAGGCTGGAAACAGATTGGCTTAAATAAAAAGGTGACCAGGAAGAAGGGAGAGGCACAACGAGGGGTTGTCTGACGCTCGAGTCATCGTGGTCATTTAAAGAGACAGATTTTACATTCTGCAGCATGATATAAATACTATAAATCTGTTCTGATAAAAACTAGAATTTATGTGCATGGTACTCCGTTTACTAATTACTTCTCCTTTCTAGTGCATCATGCTCGGGGGTTTTGTTGATTCTCCTGCGTCCCTGAGACAAGTATAAACGGTTCCTACGTGTCAGTGACCTGACGCACCAGCTGTAGCAAAATTACATGCCAACAGGAGGGATGGCTCCGCCTCATTCATTTATTAAGCAGCAACAGCATCTTCATAAAAAAAATCTGTTTCTGGAGCAACAGGACTGTGGGTTCACACATTCCTGCAAAAATATGTGAATAATTCTTATCTAATGTAGAATGACCTTAGTTTGGAGAAATAGAGATTTGTCATTATGCTTCCCTGAGTTCATGCAATTACATTTTTACTGTAATAAAACTGCATTTATGTTATTTGTATCCAAGGCAAGCTACATCTGTTTTTGGATGATAATTGGTTGCACAGAATTAAAGTGGGTGTAAACTCTTTTTTTTTTTTTCCAATAAGTATTCTGTGGTCTCTAGTAATAGAAAAAAAATAATACTTACTTACTGGTATAAATTAATGTCTTGTGAGTCATTTTCTGTGGAAAAAAGCTCTGGCGCTCCTGTTTCAGGAAGTAGAATTAACCCTATTTCATGAGATCATCAGCGGTGCGGAACGGTTTACTCATGAGTTTCGCTGCGTGCCTGTACACACTGGGAGAATCTCAGCCACGAAGCGGCTTCTTCGCCATTCTCCTCGCTGGACGCGGGAGATCACAAGATCCCTTGAGATTTCAAAGGTTCTGTTTTTTTTTTATGCCATCCACCATTAAACCAAAAAGAAGGAAATCACGTTTGACATCACTGCTTGGTGTCATATATAATGTTGTTCCTCTCCACTGCCAGGATTAAAGCCATGAAAAACACACCGCTGCACTTCTCGAATGATGCAGGGAGTAAATAAGTTGTGAGGTCACACGTAGACATAATCTACATAGATATGAAATCGCATCATTGCAATAGTCTTTTATTTTGAAAATTGCCAGGGGTTTTACACTAAAACCGTGTGTGATTTCCTGTCTAACCCTATGTTAACTGCAGAAATTGACGGATCCCAGAAGCGGCTCGTGGCAAAAATAGAACCCAATCCTATCTTTAGCGGCATGCCGCTTCTGGGACGCGTCTGAAAATTTCCACGTTGTGGCTGGTTTGAATCACCGAACAGACTATGATGGATTCAATTTGAAGCAGCGACGTTCCGCTGACATTCCGCACCGCTGATGCTTCCAGTGTTCAGTAGGGGTTAGTTGGAGGAGTCGGCTGGTGAAAACGGCAGTATTTAGAGTCTTCCTCATTATTCATGATATGTGAGCATCTTGCCTCTGATTGGCTAACAGACACAAGACTCTTCCGCTGCCTCCATTTGTTCTTCTTTCTTGGTTAAAAAATTGCAACACTGATGTTTTATCTCCACAAATAACACAAGCCTGAATGTGTTGCCTCATGTTGTGAAGTTGCTAATGCTAACGGTTAGCTTCTACTAGCTAAGACGCGCTCTGCTCTCTCCTAACTGCTAAACCAACATCAGCCTCCCGCGTTCGCGAGCCAAGATGTGTGAGTCCATTAATGCTAATGTCCAGTGTGGCGTAGATCTGAGTGGCTTTCTCTGACCCGAGCGCTTCCCCGTCTATTACCTTTCAACGGCTAATGCAGGAAATAGGGGTAGAAGACTGTTTCCACATTCTGCATACATGTGAAATTCAGAGTGACTGATCGTATAAGATAAGTACATTTATCAGTAAACATCCACGGTAAATGGGCCTTTTCCTAAACGGTGGTGAAATACTAACAAGAAAACTTTTTTTTATACTAATGTTTATATTCAAGATGACATTTTTGTTATTGGCTAAAAAAGTTTGAAAGTATGATTTGATTGTGAGTTTCGTAATTAATAATTTCTGTTACACCACAATGTTCAGTATTAGTTAGTTGAATAAACAGGATAATAATCATATCCAGACTTTATCTCTTTAAACATCTCAGCATTCCTACAGTCTTCCAGTTTCCACCGGCTCTTTGAGGCCAACCATAACTCAGTGAAAACGAGTTTACCACCCCAGCTATGCACCAATATTAAACCAATCAAAAGCAACCTTACTGCCCTACATGCATGCAGATCAGAGGATTATTGTTACCATAATTTTCAACAATAAAATGACATTTGCATATTTTCCTAATATTGTGCATCCCAGACATTGTAAATAATCTTTTTGCAGAAACTCATTTCAATAGATTTGATTGTTCTTCTTTCCCAAAGTTCCTGTCCTCCTTCAGTATTTTGCATTTTTGCAAAAGCATGTTCACCCCATTTGTGTAATTTGCAAATTAATATAAAATATGTACATAAATATTCATTTCAAGCCCGAGTACATACACTACATACATAATATTTGCCTCCCACACAAACATGTGGGAGGAAGGATTTTTATGATTGTGTACATTTGTGCTGTCAACAAATTACGTGGTAACAAGTCAAAGGTTGTGGAGTTTTATGAGGAAAAAAATCTCCATTTGAGCTACTTGAAACTTCTGGGTCCATTAAAACGAAACGCTCATCAGAATTTATGGGATTAATTATGGCAGCAGAGAGCTTGGATTATGTTGTAGAGGAGACGGTTACGTATCCACTCTCAGGTGGTAAACTGTGAGGGTAAAAAGGCCTCCACACACAATCCTCGGCAACACAATTTGCTCAGGATTGGCTTAGCCAATTTACGGCTGATTGTGCCAGCGAAAAAGCACGTCTCAAACCATTTTGTTCCTGACAATGTTGCATTATAGCAGCTGCTAAGAGGAGGTGCCACTAGGAACAGAAGGCATGTGGAAAGGGGGGAGAAAATTTTCTTCGTTTGTGCTGCTCGGAATGCCGGAGGAAGGCTTTATCAAGACATATTGATTGCAAAGCCAGGTGAAGTGAATAAAATTGATTATCGCATTACAGTGCAATGTTCTGCTGGGAAACCTTGGGTTACAGCGAGCACGTGGGCAGCAGCGGTGGCAGCGTGTCAGACAGCGAGCGCTAGTCCTCACCAGAACTGCTCAGGACCTGCAGAAGAGCCTAGAGCTCTGTGGCTCCCACTGGTCCCAGTTGGATGAAGGTTACACTGGATATACTGGATATACTGGGATGAGTCGTGTCTACAAAAACCTGCCCGCAGCAAGAAATGACCCAAAGGATCCACCGTTAATCCCACAGAATAAATGGTGGTACCACTTTACAATAAGGCTAATAAAAGGGTAATAAATAAATACTCTGCAACACTTAATAAATATTAAGTGTTTGTTATGCATTCATTAAATGCAATGAAGAGAGAACATATTTGACTCACTATTTTGCAAGAAACCGGTCAGTATTATTTCTTTCTCGCCCCTAAAATTAATTCATAATAAAGGGAGAGAAGGATGGAGTGAGATGTAAACGGATAAAATCAGGGATTCTTCTACCTCCACAAGGTGGCTTTAGAGGATGGTGTGAGGAACTCGGACATCTGAGAAGGACTCGGAGTAAAGCTGCTGCTCCTCCACATAAAGGTGGTTTGTATGTAGGATGTCCGACCTGAGGCTGACCCAGGACATGCTACGGGGATCACATCTCCTGGCTAGTCTGGGAACACCCTGGGATCGCACGAGGAGCTGGTGAAAACGGAAGTCAGTCTGGGCTTCGATAGGTGAAGATGAGACGGGACAAGATCATGCTGATGCATCACTAAGCTTCTTTCTGACAATTTTGAAATAAAAATACACTTTAATGATATTAAAATGAAAAGTTTATGTAGCAATTTCTTCTAAATGTGATTATAGATATAAACTCTGCTGAAATCCCATAGAAACTTAGCCTGGCAAGCTGTCCTATGTATGTACAGACAGGGACAAAATAGTTGGTACCCTGCAGTCAATGAAAGAAAAACCCACAATGGTCACAGAAATACCCTGAATCTGACAAAAGTAACAATAAATAAAAATTCTATGAAATTTAACCAATGAAAGTCAGACATTGTTTTTCAACCATGCTTCAACAGAGTTATTAAAAAAAATAAACTCATGGAACAGGCCTGGACAAAAATATAATCCATAGAAAAGAAAATAATGTGACCAAATTCATTTTTATAACTATTTTCTTGATTCTGTCTGAATTATTCTGAAGTGTGCGGATCACCTATGGTAAAAGAACCTAGAGTAATGTTAAATTAACATTCAAAGATCAATGAGATTGATTATTCATATTTATATGGAATATTACATCTCATTGATCATTTTATAAATCTGTAGCCACAGCCCTAACGCTACACAGAACATCCAGGAAAACGAACACGATGCCTTAAACAAGTGGAAACAGAAACGTTGTTGTAGGTAATGAGTATTTCTGCCAAATGTCATTTTCACAGTGTGACTCCTTAATAAAACATGCATGTGACTAAATTATTTACATTGTTTGCTTCATTAATTTGTGGCATCATGCTGCATTAATTTACACAGAAAACTAAATGATGTTAAATGACCGTTTGTCTGTTTGGGAGGAACAAATGATCCATGAATTCTGATATGTGCATTTCCATTTATGCTGAAAGGATGGGAGTCAGTTCTCCTGTTTAAGCTGATGAACATCCAGATTAAATGGCCTGTGTGGAGATGGTTGATGGAGTTCCCGGTAAAGCTACCCAGCTGCCTTCCTTCCTCGATCACTCCCAAAATTAGTGAGACGTTAGTTTATGTTCATTTTAATTATCCAAAGTGACACAATTTAACCTAACGTGCATATTTTTGTTGTGTGGGAGGAAACGGGGTTTCCCGCAGGAAACCCACAAATGTATAGGGAGAATGTGCTGACTCCTCACAGGGATTAGAACCTTCAACCTTCCTGCATGATGCAATAGTGCTACCGGCTACACCACCACGCTGCTTTTAGTCTTCAATTAGCAGCTTATTCATTATTATAATTATCTTCTAAATTATCGATTATGCCACGTTTTAGTGTTTCTGCTTTCAATAGTTACTGAAATGCAGTCAGTCAGGTTTCCTTTAAGTGATTTTCAGGATATTTTCAGGACATTTTCTCCTTTAAAGTAACACAGAGCAGTTCCCTGCTCCTCCGCCCTGCTGGTTGAAAGTGGAATTACAACTGTTGTAAACAACCCTGCTGTAGCTAGCGCTAACAACGAGCTAATGCTAATATGAGCTAACTAATACTAAAATAAACCATGAAGTAAAAAGATCCATACTGTTGGACAAAAATATTATTACTTACAAGTCCAGCAGGAACAAAGCCAGGTCACCATCAATCTGTGATTTTGTAGCCCCCTTTAGCTCCCTCAAGCTAGCGTAGGCCGCGCTGATGTTCACTCTGGTTTTAGCTCTTAGCTTCACCTCCAAAGACATTACTCTGTTACTTTTACTTCCAGGTTCCACCATGATGCCAACAGAAAAAGCAAACTTCTTTTTCTTCTTCTTGTGCTTTTTATTGATAGGTGACCTTAAAATGCTAATTGCTAGCATTACAGCTAACAGCCATAAAGCAAGTATAAGAGCACCCCCTATAGGGCACCTACCCGCTCCCCAAAACTGTTAAGTGCAGTTTTTGGTCAGCAGAGGGCTGCAGAGTGGTGTCAGAATGAAACTGGTCAAGTTTCTAACTCAACAATCACTGAGATCAACGTTAAAGCTCTAGCTTAAAGTTTAAACAACTATTTACTTTAAGACAAGATTTTACTTCTCACTGTGCGAGTAAGGAAGTCCAGTTGCAGCGTATAAAGGTGCTGTCTGTAGTTCTTATGAACAACATGCTGCTAAAGAAGAATTATGAATATTAAACTACAGCTGGTTATTGTGTATTTGTTATATTAACATTAGAAAATAAATTAAAATATTAGTTTTTTAAAAATATTCTTTCATATTGTTTGTGGGGATGTTTTTGTGTTAAAAAGGTACATTTTAGGTCATGCTTTTACAATATTCTAACGCCTTGCATCATTTTTCTTCTTGTCGTTTGCTAGTTTTAACCAGTTTTATTTCATATAAAACAGCTTGTGACTTTATCTCTAGAAGGAGCTTTATAAACAAACATGTCCTTGCAGGTGGATCTGCACACGTGAGAAAACTGTAACTCTCATGTTAGGCAGCTTAGCCGAAGACCAAATCTCAGTAATTAACATGAAATATACAAGTATTTTATTAATTCTGCTGGGGTTTTATGCTGATTTAAATGCTTTTACTCAGATGTATTATATGAGATACGAGGTGCAGTTTGTGGGAAGAGCTCATCTTTGACCCTGTTGAAATAATATGATGAAATACCGCATAGAGCGGCTGGGATCAGTCCACCAGATCATCTTTACCATGCAGAGAGAAGCACCAGCTGTGATACAAATTCCTTTTTTAATATTCTGTTATCGGCTGAGGTTTTTATATATCTATGAGCTGATTGTCATCTCACAGAAATAGGAAAGATTCAGTGCTTATTGTTCGGTACTTCAGGTATATAGAAAAATGAAAACCACGATAATAGAGTAATTTTTCTTTCTAGTTCAACCTTAGCATGACCCTATCACACACACACACACACGCACACACACACACACACACACACACACACACACACACACACACACACACACACACACACACACACACACACACACACAGTTATTCATTTTTTTAATTGTTTTACTGGAGACCAGGACATAAATAAACGCTCCCACCTCAGCCGGATGATAAATGTGTGTTTCTGAGCTACAGAGACTCACCTGAGCTCAGCAGCTCCAGTCCATAAACTCTACGGCTGTTCGTCACGCTGCCTTTTATCAGATTTCATTTCATTCACTTGCCGCCAGAAAGATAGTCACGTTTGATCATTTGTCTCAGATACATTGTAAAACTGTTTTGTTTTTTGTTCTCTGTTTGATTTTACAAATACGATAAAACCAAATCCTGTTTATTCATGGAAGATTTTTAGCTTTGAAACATGGTTTAGGGTCACAGGTTGGTACATTTTCTTGAAATCTGTAATATTAAGAAAACATTTTACATTTAAAGCAACTCTCAAAAGTTGAATATGGAACAATTTAGTAAAAAGCTATATTTAAAAAAATATAATCCCTCCATGGGGCGTTTTGAGGTGTGCAGAATGAAGGTACAATATTTCCTTTTAAAGCTATATTTGTCACAATCCTGGCTCCTTGATCTCCTCCTCAGTTCTGGTTACCCCGGAGCTCCTCTACCTCAGACCCGGGCCTGCCCCAGAGCTCCAGTGCCAGCCTGCATTGCCCCAGTCATTCCTCTCAGACCTGGCCAGCCTCAGTGCTCCACTTTCCATCATGCCCCGCACGGACCTCCTGTCCATGTGATCTGCGCGGGACTGTAATATGAGGTGGGGATTGCTGTTTGCGGCTCAGTCATGGTTTTGGCGCTTCGGTGTTCCAGCCCAACTGGCGTTCCAATCGCTTCCTGAGGTTCGTGCACAGAGCTCTTCCAGTTCCAGTCCAGCCTGTCGACTCCCAGTAAGTCGCTCTTTTCATTCTGGAGCCGCGCGCACTCTCGTTTCCATTCGAGCTGCGCGCTGTGGTTTCCTGTATTAACCGCATGTCTGTTCAAACCCAGTGCCAGTTCACTCCACGCTTGGGTCATACAACACGCCACATTCCTACTCACGCTTGTGTCTGTTCAGTCCAGTCCTTAGCCAGTTCCTGACAATATTTTAATTAAAAAATTATCGAATCGGCAAGTCAAACAGCTGCTTCTGAGCCAAAAAGATGTCTGTTATCTTCTCCGAAGAGGAGCGACCATAAAAGATCTAAAACCAGAGTGAGTTTAGGTCGTCACTGGACACGGTGCTGGCTGCTCACTTCACGTATCGGCAGTGAACCTGGCATCCCAACGGCTGGAAACCTTGTAACATTTGTAAAAACCAGAGAACTAGAACTAGAAGTATCAAGGTGATCTTGGTCCTTTTGAACTACATTGACTCATTAACTGCCAGCCGTTTTCTGATCAGAAAGCCCCCGACTGCCAGCGTTTTTGAGCGTTTTTACTGTTTTTTGAAGAGTCACAGAACATTGTGCTCTATGATCATGTAAACGCCAAAACTACCAAAAACAGAGTAGACTCACTTCTTACATCAGGAGGAATCGCTGTATTTCTAGCGTTATCCGTTCTTTAACAATCTGGTGCACAAGCGCCGCTCCAGACGCATTTCCGGTTCGGCGCATCATTTTTTTCACAGCAGCGGCCCAAAACAAACTCATAATCCATTGATTTTCCGCTTCCTGATCAATCAATGATGAAGATCCGCTTTAGACATGTAATGTTCCCACGATGCGGGGGCTCGCTCCGACGCCCGCCCCGTAAAAAAAGGGAAATGACGGCTAAAGTCGTCTTTGGCAGCCAGCAGTTGGATGTGAAAAGACGACTTTAGTCGTTAATGGCAGGGAATGAGTTAACAAGCTAAAACAGATTAATTTTCCAAAAGGACCCACATCCAACGCTAACTCCCCTCTCTGATAATTCACAGCAATTCATGCAAATGTTATTTTACAAAGTTACATTTTTGCATTATGCTGTTATCTCTGCAGACGTGTCAACAGATTCCTGCCGGACTAGACGCCTGGATGCACCGCTGCTGCTGATATTAATGTGTAATCTTTGTAATCTTTATTTCTTTAAACCGAGGCCATTTGAGTCGTTTTTACACAGAAACACATAAAATAGCCAGAAAGTACCTTTAATGTTACAGTATGTTTGTATTCTGTCAATAAAACTGCATTATTAATGTTATTATAAAAGTTTCAGCTAAAGTGCAGCTTTCACTTTGCCAGCAGAACAGAACTTATTTGTTTGACACGAGCGCATCACTTGTCTGCTCCGTCTGTGAGATGACAAAAAGTAATAAAGCAGGAAAAATGCCTTGTTGTGGCTCATTGAATCTTCTGACCTCGGGCAAATTTCATTCCTGCTTTGGTATTTTTTCAGATTGTGGTGAAAAAAAATGTCAAAACATGACAATGCAGTTTTCAGTGACGACAATAAAACAGGAGATGATCACTGCATGATTGAAATAATTACAAATCAAAGCTACGTAAACGAGTTAAGTAGCTGAATATTTTTACCTCCAAAAAGCATACAGCATCACATAAAACAGAGCACGCATATTCTAGTTTTAAAAATTAAACCATGAAACTGTGTTATTGATGAACAAAGGTTAAAAGTTAGTTATCGCTGGGTGCGGTTACATGTGGAGTATCATCTAAGTTGATCCAGTCTTTATTCTCATTTACATGCACATTAGAAAACCAACCTCTCAAATGAAGTTTGTTCCACTCCGGTACAGTAGGTGGCGCCCTTTCGTGTCGGTTAGCTTGTAGCAACACAAACCGTAAACAAACACTGGCGAGAGTGAAGCAGATGGAACTGAAACAGGATATGCACAATGGCTGAAGGAACTGGACTGTTTGATGGTGAACGCGTGCTACGTTGTGGCGATGATATTATCAGAAGACCGCTACTGCGCTCTCGTCACTTCCGGAACTGTTCCAACACTTTGCCTGACTAATATCTTGCAAGATGTCGTCACAGGCAACTGGAATTGGGCAGCCATGGCTGAACGGGTCGAGCGGTTGTCCTGTGATCCAAAGGTCATAAGATCGATCCCCAGCCTCAGCAGGCCACGTACCGTAGCATCCCTGGAAGATGCTGATGTGATACAAACTGCAGCCCGCTGTTCCTTACTAATATTAGGATGGGTCAAATGCAGGAACAAAATGTCCCCAAGGGGATCAAAAAAGTGGACTATGTCTCTCGGCTGGCCAGGGAACACCTTGGGATTCCCCCGGAGGAGCTGGCCCAAGTGGCTGGAGAGAGGGAGGTCTGGGCCTCTCTGCTTAAGCTGCTGCCCCCGCAACCCGACTCCGGATAAGCGGAAAAAAATGGATGGATGGATATTATTATTATTATTAATAATAATATTAACATTATTATTATTAATATTATTATTATATTTTGCTGAGTCAGGCAAAAGGTGTTACATCATTTATGCAAGTATGCATCTGTGCTTTCAGTGACACACAAAGAGAGAGAGAGAGATCAAAATTCACCTTTTTTAATTAGTTGCAGCGCCGCCTGTTTCCCACTTCCCGTCTTTGTTGTGTCTCGTGCGGCCTCCACTTGTGACTCGTGGCAATCTGTTCATTGTGCCATGATATTAGGTGATTAAAAATCACCATGTTGGAAGATGGAGAGGGGGAAAAAAATGAAAAGCCACAAAAAGAAAGAAGCGCCGTGGTTGCTTCACCTGCGCCTGAGAGGAATACTGAACGTGCAGAATGCATCTGGCCTGTCATTGATATTCTAAGTAGTTTCCATCAGCTGGAAATCCCTCCTTGAAATAAAGAAAGCAAACACGTAAACAAAAATTGTAATAAGAGCCCTGGAGACAAATAAAGCCCATGTTACTTGTTGTAATGTATATTGCTGTTTGGTGGATAGGTTTTCTCCCGTGTTTGGCAGGAAAACAAAACATCCTGCTTTTCACAATACTAACAATAGTTATTCAAAGACAATCAAGTACCCATTTTTCATGCCACAGGAGCTGTGATGAAGAGCCAAAATTGATAGGCTGCAGCAGGTGTTACTTCAAACTGGCAACATTTGACTCCCTTATTTCCTGTAGTTAAAATATAATAAATCTGCTTTCATCCATAACGATGCTGCGTAGCCCAACGCACGGACCGAAAACAGGCCGCAGGTGAGCCTGCATCTGCTCGAGTCAGTTAATAGCAAAACGTGCACAGTGGGAATAATAGAGCTGGTTAGCTAACGCTGATCTTCATCCTGGTGATTCCGGTCACACCGATGAGGAGACGCTCCTGCGAGGAAGGCAGGTGACACAAAGCCCAAACACAAAAAAAAAACCTTGCTCCCCTAAATCCTCTGACTCATTTGCAACGCCTGATCTCAGCAGTAGGTGACAAAAACATAAATCACATCACAGAGTAATGTGCTCCGCCGTAATGGAGAGGATGCTCGCTGAATCACAACCACGTCTGATAAGATACGTAGCGTTTCTGGGTGTTTTCAAACAACAAACACACTTCATCACATGTTAGCGGGCTGTGAGATGATGGTCTTAAAATACCAGCTGAGCCATTACGTTCTGCTGGAAGGAAGGAAAGCTGGAGACAAATAACTCATAACACATTAAACTTCAGGTTGTCACACGCGCTGTCCTGATATGAAGTAACGGCAAAATGTTTTTATAATTGGATTCATTCAGAATTAAATCTCCTACGATAAAATACATTTACATCAATCTGTTGGCCTGCAGACGGGGGGGGACTGTAATGAGAGCATCTGTCAGTTCTACTGTATCACACACACACACAATAGCTCTATACCTGCTTTCTTAGTAAAGTACAAATTTATATGTTTTGATGACAAATAGAACTGAGTTAGTCCTTTTTTGATCGACTAGTTTCTAACTTTTACAGCACTTGGTTAACCCCTGTTGCTTTGAAATGTGCCACACATTATATTTGCACAGTCGCTAAATCAAAAACATAGAAGTTTAAAACACGTTTTCAACTTCAATGAAGAATATATTTAATTTATTTATAAATAATAAAACAAGGGGGGGAAAAAATCATTATTCAATAAAATAAGAAAAAGTTCAGGAATAGTAGAAGAGTGGTGCACAACTTTTCCCAGAGTGGTCTCACTCAAAATGGCTGTTAAAATGGTAAAAGTGATTCTATTTTCCTGAAGTTTTAGTTCTGAGTTTAGGAAACAGAGACACACGTGTTAACGCTCGGGCATCCCTAGGACATTTTTTTGTGCTAAGGATACCCAATGTTACTTTTATGTAAGGAATGGCCAGGGTTTGAGTTACGAAGAGAAAGAGGGACCCCTGCTACCCCGAAAGGGTGATGGACTCCCCTGGAAGGCCTTAAATGACTCCAGAGTGTGAACATCATCTCCAAGTTTGAGGCCATGCTGTTAAACCGGAAAAGGAAGGAATGCTCCATCTGGGATCACAAGTGTTGGAGCGAGTGGTGACCTGATGATGGCTGTGGTTCCCGTTTGTCATGTTGAAGAAGGAGCCATAAACCTTCATTTATCGGCACAAGATTGGAATCATTACTAAAAGGAAAAAGTCCTGGCTTTGGAAGAGCTTCCTCCACAGGGCGGCCTCGATCAACCTTAGAGATAACTTGAGGAGCTTCATCATCCAGGAGGAGTTTAAAGTAGGAACGCTGCTCCTCCTCATCAGAAAGAGTTGGTCAAACTGGTTTAGTCAACAACACCTGCTTCTGGATGTTTTTGTGGCCGCTGACAGAGCTGACCACTTCTGAGTGTACAACCAGTCCACCGTAGCAAAGGTTCAACCAAACTGAAGATTGACCACTCTGGTTTCAGAGCATCAGCTTTGCTGCTGTTAGTGTGGCAGACGCCTCCGGCTCTGGAGCGTCTGCAGCACATTTGTTACGTCTGATGGTCTTAGGATTGTAGGTTGTAGGTGGATCTATGACATCATCCTTCCCAAAAGGTTACACTCTGTCCTGATGGGCGAGGTCATAGTTAGATCGATAATCTGAAAAGAAAAATAGCAGCCAGTCTAATATAAAGTAACTTTCTTTTTAAATTAAATATTTTCTTTGAAATACAGACACGGAATATGAGGAAGTGTGTGTGTGTGTGTGTGTGTGTGTGTGTGTGTGTGTGTGTGTGTGTGTGTGTGTGTGTGTGTGTGTGTGTGTGTGGGTGTGTGTGTGTGTGTGGGTCTGCAGTGGGGCGGTTGAGATTGTTTTACATTAAAAAAAGAACAAAGACAGCGTGATGGAAATATGCCTGTTCCTCTGACAGCCACGTTCCCATGACAACTTTTGTACCGGGTGACAGAGGCGGAAACATTCTCACAAATAACACCGGAGTTGCAAGGATGCATACAAACACACTCATGTACTTTTCCTTCTTCTCAGCTGGAGTCTCCACTTTCTGTACGGCCTCGTGTTTGTTCCTCGTCCTTCAACTCGGGGGGTGGGGCTGGGGGGGGGTTGCCATTTCCAAAATACCTTTCAAGTCAGATTGTGACTTACATCTCTGCCTGTGTTGTTTTACTCTTTCTTCTCATCACAGCCCGAAGGAAAAATGCTGTTTTATTTTCACATGAAGACGTGTTATAGCTCACAAAGTGGCTCCTTTAGTTCCATATGTTTAAAATACCTTTAAGTCACACGCTAAAGGCGGCAGAAGGCTGTTTCAGACACTTGAGGAGGATTTCTGATATTAGCTTTACATAGATGCGAATGCAGTCTCCATCTCTGGGGGAATAAAGGATTCTTCCTAAACGTTTGCATTAACGTTCCACAGAATCTCACCAAAGTGAAGCACTAAAGGGTCCCTGAAGACTTATTTGCCTGGATTTACTTTCTGCATCTATTACTGAGAGGTTAACAGCTGTAGTTACTTTCCTTTGTTCTTGTACACGGAGGTGAATCTGATCAAAGACGCTGGTAAACTTATACAAAAATGTTATTTTTAATGCACTGATTGAAATTTTCTCTTCTCCTAACACCATCAACACTCAAACACTCCTTTAAAGTGACGGTGTGTATTTTCCTGGCTGTAGGGGGCAGTACATACCTAAATCACTGCAAGCAAGCAGTATTTTTGTGTTCGAGTAAGACCATACCAACGGATGGCCATTAGGGTCAAAAATCCCTGGGAGCGCAATTTTCGAACGAGTAATTCGTCAGATCGTTCAACCTCCAGCTAAATGACATCAGACTCCCTTTGATCACTGGCAACGAGGTAAATGTTTAAAATAACGTTAATGAATGGCGAAAGTTTTGTAACCGCTTGTTACAAATCTGTAAATGCGTTTTGTCCTCACGGGCTTCCGTAGAAGGAAACATCGTGAGACTTAGACCTGCGCCGATGTATTTTAGACCCCATTTTTATGGTTCTATGTTACGAAGCCACCAATAATTTTCAACAACATTTTCGATGGATATTTCTAGAAATTAAAAGGTATTGCGGACGTTCTTTACTTCCGGGTGGATCATCGAAACCATTGGTCCACATAACTGTCAATCATTCTGGTGAAGCTTTTACGCAAGACCGCCGTGCGTGCTCGCTCCTGGGTTAGTTTTCACTTCCTGCGCATGCACACTGTTTGTGCAGAGGGATACGCCCGTTCTCACCAGGTTCTTTTGAAAATGGCTGAGAGTCGCAAGAGAAAAAGTGTCTTCGAAGTCTACGATCAGAAGAGAAAGGCCTCCGTAGTGAGAAATAAGACCAGAGTTATTTTAGGAGACTCTTTTCAACAATGGCGTACGCTGAAAGAGAAGGTTGGCCTCTCCTAGACGCCAGTTTTCCGCTTGACATGTAAGCTAAAGTTTGGCATGCTATTTGGAAAAATGCATTTCAGATTACTGCTAGAAGACGTTAAATATCACCATATTTCTCTAGTGAGCGTGTGCTGCAAGGCCGGCAGCTGCTCGTAAACAGAGCCATGGTAACTGTGCTATCCCTCTCAGGGGCTGCTAGAGTGCTACGCATGCGCAGTTTTCAAAACGTGGAGAGAGCAGTTCTTTCCTGAAATTCAGAAACATTGTATGCATTACCTTTAATGGTTAAAACTACACATTAGCTACGTTTACATGCGCCAAATTTCCCCAATCCGATTCAAATCTTGGTTGATCGGAAATCCCAAATCTCTGTTTACATGGACACTAACTGGAATGATCCAATCACGCCGCAATGACCGCACCATAGCTTGTGCATGCGCAGAGTTGTCTTTCCCGGAAGAGAAATTGCAAACAAACGCCATCTTGTCAGCACGTCTTTTCCCTTGCATTTTATTTGCTTATTCTCTAGCTTCGGCGAATTCCCGCTTCCTGCATCTTTAGATGCACTTGAGTGTATAACTCGGCATTTTTAGCCGTTCGGCCTTCGAGACGTTCAGTAATATTGAGCTCCCGTAGTGTTTCCAGTAAAAATTAGCGTCGGCAACAGATCACTTCTGTTTACCGCCGCCATGTTTTCGATCTGTCCTGAGCATGAGAGGTGGAAAGAAGGCACGCTGAAGTTGCACACATGTGCAGTGGGCATTATTTTACCCCAACGATCCGAATGGCTGTGTACATGGACGCCAATCGGATTGACGATCGGACAAAACCACCTCTCTCAATCGGAATGAAATTTCATTCGGATCAGGCCGAATCGGACCAGAATTTTGTGGCCTAAATTTCAGCCTGATGTAAAGCTGCTTTAGTGAATTTACAGAACATGGTTACGGAACACTCACCCCTCCCCTCAGGTACCCTAAGATGCTTCTGCCGGAACCGGAAACCCACAATGTCGGAGGAAACGAGCTAGCGCTAAACACCAGTCTCCGTTTTCTAGGTCCAAACGTCTGTTGTTGTCCGTGACTTCAAATGGTGTTTTTCTTTCTGGGACTCTGGTAGTTTGTCCTAAAGTTGAAGTGGTAGCAGCCGGCTGTTTCTCCTTCTCTGATGTTATTGAGGGAGAACCTCTCACACCAGTGGAGTTCTGGTGCTGAATACGTGAGTGTGTGATGAGTGGAGGACCCAGGGAAGTGTGGAAGTGTGGTGGTTTGGCGAGACCGACAACCATAGACATGAATGCGTAGACGCCCCGTTGGGCGCTGGAGAGCGTAACAGCGTCGCCGCCATATTGGATAGGTTCCTCACTCTCCAAACCCAACTGGAGTCAACGTATATGATGTCTGTGCCGACAACCAGATGGACCATTAGTTGCTTTTGGTTCTGAAACGTGTTATTGGCGGAGGTTTTTAGATAAATGCGAGAGAACCACTTTATTCATTTTTTTTAATCTCCATAATAAATTTATAGCTATAATATGTTAGAACGTTGTTAAGAGGCATCAAAAAAATGTTTTAAGCTCATTTGTTTTCCAAATTTGCCGTTGTAGGTTTAAGTGAAAAGTGACAGGATGCCTAAAATCATTAGGGTTTTATCCCGTGGGGAGCTCAAATGCACCTTAGTGCCAATCCATGTAATTGTAGCTGAAGTGGATCAAAGTGGTACCACCATAATCATCCACAACAGACTCTGCTTGTGTGGCTGGAACCGGCGTACAGTCATCCAGAACCTCCATTAAAATGTGCCCTTACAGCTTTTCTCCCACTTGCCTGGCTGTGCTGACACAGAGATAAACAAATGTGGCTGAAAATCCAGGTTGCCTCTGAGCTGTGCGCGGACCCCACCGAGGACCAGGAAGTCATTCTAACAGATAATCCAATAAGCTGGTGCCATCCTGTTCCTGGCAGTGTAACCTGGTGAGTGAGAACAGCAGCTGGGAGGTGACAGGAAGAGTGTCTCTTCACCTCTCCGAGCCACACCGGCTCCCCGACAGTCACAACTACCGCCTCCCGCCAAGACGTTCATTAACCCCAGCGGAGGGGCAGCGGGGAGAAAGGGGAGGACGGGAAGCAGAAGAGGAGGTGAGTGTCGTCTCAGTGGGAGAAAATGAATAAACGCACAGTGGAGATAAGACGAGGAGTAGCTTCTGAGAGTGAGTAAGCAGTCCAGTTAGAACAACCTGAATCCTGCTCATTCAGACATCTTGTGACCGTCATCAGTCACCGTTTTTACCGGTTTTCCTGTCTAAGAACAGGATGATAAGAAACCAATCCAGAAGAACCCAACAATGAAAAGAAAAGTAGTGCCATGGTGCATTTGTTGTTGAGTCTGAGAAGAAACAACATCTTATGATTCAAGGGAAGTGTCCAGGTGTGATAACTGCAGCAGAAAAGTGACAGCATCATTCTGAGACAGAGAGGAACGTCGTCCAGCAGAGAAACTGAGAGTGACGGTGGCTTTAAGAGGAGAGTGCAAAACTTCTGGGCCGCTGGTGAGTTTAGAAGAGAAAGTACAGAAGGGTGTGTGTGTGTGTGTGTGTGTGTGCATGCACGAGTCCCCTGCTGTCAGGACACACACAGAGAAACAAAGAAAATCATCTTCACCAGTGACAAATCTGTCAGAGTTTGGTTACAGTACACACTCTCAGCAGCTTGGGAGCTTCTTGAAGGACACACACACACGCATGCATGCATGCACACACACACACACACACACACACACACACACGTTAATCTACATGCATGAGTAAGGCATGCTGCTGAGACACAGTTCAACCTTTGATTGTTATCACAACTCTTGTGTAAAATGACACCTCATCTGTCTACAGTGTTGCCGTCTGCAAAATGTCAGCGGTGCTGTTGGAAGCAAACACACCGTCATTGTCTCGCTCTTTCTCATGTGCCTCCAGGCGTGTGATGCAACAAAAAATAATCAACAGCTACATTTGATCACATTTAGCTTCAAATAATGAACTAAACGTTAACGTGCACCTCAGATTGTTGTGAAACTGAGGTATCCTACCAAAATAAAAGTACCTTAATAATCTTTGCAAAAGCAACAAGATGCACAGAAATGTGGGAAAACTTCTAGAATGCTGAGTCTAAAGTAAACAGCTAAACCTAAAATTAAAATATCTAAATACAAATGCAGCATGCAAACTCAGACTGCTGCAAAGTAAAGTGGGTGAAGAGATGTGATATACAGTCCTGACCAAACGGTCCGAAAGGGGCTTCATCGGAGAATATGACTTTGCCCCAGTCCTCAGCAGTCCATTCACAAACATATTCTCCGTCCGATGAAGCCCCTTTCCGATTGTTTGGGGCATCTGGAAAAAGGCTTGTCTGGAGAAGAAAAGGTGAGCGCTACCATCAGTCCTGTGTCATTCCAACAGTAAAGCATCCTGACACCATTCATGTGTGGGGCTGCTTCTCATCCAAGGGAGTGGGTTCACTCACAATTCTGCCCCAAAACACAGCCATGAATAAAGAATGGTACCAAAACACCCTCCGACAGCAACTTCCTCCAACAATCCAACAGCAGTTTGGTGAAGAACAATGCATTTTCCAGCAGGATGGAGCACCGTGCCATAAGGCTAAAGTGATAACTCAGTGGCTCGGGGACCAAAGCGTTGGAATGTTGGGTCCATGACCTGGAAACTCCCCAGATCTTAATCCCATTGAGAACTTGTGGTCAATCCTCAAGAGGTGGGTGGACAAACAAAAACCCACTAATTCTGACCAACTCCAAGAAGTGATGTGAAAGAATGGGTTGCTATCAGCCAGGATTTGGCCCAGAAGTTGACTGAGAGCATGCCAGAGGTCCTGAAAAAGAAGGGCCAACACTGCAACTCTTTGCATAAATGTCATGTAATTGTTGATAAAAGCCTTTGAAACGTATGAAGTGCTTGTAATTATATTTCAGTCCATCACAGAAACAACTGAAACAAAGATCTAAAAGCAGTTTAGCAGCAAACTTTGTGAAAACTAATATTTGTGTCATTCTCTAAACTTTTGGCCACGGCTGTATTATTTTGCCCAGCTGTGTGCAGCAGGTGTTTCTGTTCTAGACTGATGAAAACTAGTTAAAGATTTCTAAATCATAATCAGCTTTGACTTCGAGTTCAGTTAAAGGATACGCATGTAAACAGATGACATGTGGCCTAACTTGCATTCTGCTGCCTTAAAGCCTTAAAGAGACCTAGAATGTAAACCAACATGTTCCTTGTTGTTGTTGAATAAAGACAGCTTGGGTGGTCAACAGTAGCATGCCAAAAAGTCAAAGCCGTGTGTGACCTACTTTTTATGTAAATTAGAAAGTTGAAAAAGGCGAGAGAAAACCTCCTGTTCTTAGAAAGCCTTCCTTAATAGTCACTAGGGGGAGCCACGCCTCCTCAAACCTGCATGTGTCTGAGGCCTTCTGGGGAAACCAACCAATCAGCATGTCCTGGCCGAGTGGGAGGGGTCAACAGCTCTTTTCACTGAAGGCCTGAGTAAGGGGGTTTAGAATGGCCTGTATCAGGGCTCCTGGGACAGATGAAAGCCAAAAAAAATTTCTTATGCTTTTTGGAGGCTCAAAGCTGTTTTAGATTGTTGATTAATTGCATACTAGGACACCTTTAACCTACGAAAGTTAGGACACATCTCTCATCGTCTTTTTGAACTGCCAGAGTGTGTGTGTGTGTGTGTGTGTGTGTGTGTGTGTGTGTGTGTGTGTGTGTGTGTGTGTGTGTAAATGACTGTTGTGTTGTAAAGCGCCTTGGGGGGTTATAGGACTCTAGAGGACACTATATGAACACAGAAACATTAACCATGTTAGCATAAGGTGGCTAATTTTTAGCTATTTTTTCCTTTGAGAGCCATTCTAACAGAAATTGTTCTATAACAGTTTGGATTTAAAAGACTGACATATACCCATCACAAAACTGTGATCCTGGTTTCACTGGGAAAAAAATCCTCAAGTGGAATTTGGGCCACATCGTGTTGCTTTAGAATCGGTGCTCAGTGTTCTCATCTAGATGATCGAGGGAGAACCAGACACACTTCAAGGAAAAGCATGAGCAAAATAAAAAAAATGAGACAATGAGAAGTAAAAAAGGGACACTGTCGACCCGCTGAAGCATGATGTGTCCCTCGAAGGCCCGGAGAGTTGTGTTCAGGCGAGCTGCGTTGACTAGAGAGGAGGGTGGGGGGGGTTAAGGTTGGTGAAATAGATGACTCGCTCAGGGCAGTACACACACTCAGAACAGATGCAACCACAGCACTTCCTTAATAGTGTTCCTAACACAGTGATAGTGGGAATACATCTGCAGGGCGCGCGTGTTTGCGTACGCGGCTGCATATGTCGCTTTGAACTCGTCTAAAGCTAAAAATGAAGTTAGACTTTTCTGATCAGCAGGTTAAACGAAACACACACACACACACACACACACACACACACACACATTCTTTAAAGAACATTGGGTACTGAGGGTGGATAATTGAAATTTTTTATGTGATAAAGGCTTTAAACCATCAGAGCACGACGGATAGACCACCACTTCCTGTTTTAGTATAAAGTATTTACACTAATATCGGGATGCAGAATCTTATTCCTTTTCCGTATTAAACACTTTGATCTAACAGAAGACTTCCATCTTTATCCTCAGAATCATCATAAAGAAAACTCCTGCAGCTGACGAGACAAGATCAATATCAATTTCATGTTCAGTGTGTGAAGTCAACCTGTAGCTTGTGTGTGTTTAAAGTCAGCGTAAAGTCAGAATCGGTGGTTAAATTATGAATAGGATCCTTTTAAGTCACCACCACACCTTCATCTTATCAGTAAAGTGGCTGATCTAAAGGGTGTGTACAAATTTAGCCAATCAATCAGCAGCAGATATAAAAAATGCTGTTCACTGTCGGCTCGGACCTTTGGAGCTATCCACTTAGAACAGAAGGGACGTTCAGGGGAAGAGGCCAGCATCCGTAAGCAGCCAAGACTCAGTGAGTTTGAGTAATTGTCCTACAAACTGATAGCTGGCAGCGTGGTCACCGGCTCTTCCTCGTTGCTGCATGTAGCATTCAGTACGAGTGTGTTTGTGTGTAAACGGATGATTGAGAAACAAAGAAAACTGGGATTTTAAAAACTTGAACAAGATAAAAAGAAGCTGGATCATCGACACATGATCTCTAGCCCCGGCAGATGCCTAAGCGTCGTGTAACGCCACATAATATGCTGCCCTGGCCATGAAGCGGCACGTCTCAGACGTTTAGTGTCCTGTTAAAAATGTACACTTCAGCTCTATTTTTACACACTATAAGCTTCCAAAATGCGTAATGCAACCAGACAGGAAGTCATACACAAAGGCAGTGTAAAACATCCTGCAACTTTCAAAATAAGACACATGCAGCTAGTAGCTTAACTAGCAAAAAAAAGAAAAAGAAAAGGTCATTAACTGTAAAATCTCCGTGGCCGCAGTGAAAAGAACAGAAAACAAACCACAGACTTTTCGGATACATGCTGCCGTCTTTCGCTGTGTTTGTTTTCATGTGAACTGCTGAAATAACGCGTGATCTTACAATTCTCCGTGATTTTGTGACCTCGCGGGACCAGCAGCATGGAACGCTTTTGCTGCCGATTCGCGTCTGTGAAGGGAGCCAATGAGCTACTGGGGAAAATGCGCCGCTTACGCGTACCGTGGAAAACCAGGGTAATTCTCACTTTCTTCATCTACAACAAACACTCAAACACAAACCAGTAAAATACCTTTGTGCTAGCTTAGAATGAAAATAGGAAACCATTGCATTTTGGTATTTGGGTTTTCTTTTGTTTGATGTAAAACGTCACTTAACAGTTTTGTGGAGCAGGTAGGAGCTCTACTTGCTTAATGGCTATTAGCTGTTTACCCTCCCAGAAGCTAATATAAAGGCTAGCAGTTAGCTTTTTCAGTTTGCAGACCACAAAAGGGAGGGAAAAACAAATTTTGCTTTCCTGTTGGCATCATGGTGGAGCCTGGAAGTAAAAGTAACAGAGTAATGTCTTTGGAGGTGAAGCAAAATAGCTAAAACCAGAGTGAACATTGGCATAGCCTACGCTAGTTTGAGGGAGCTAAAGGCTACAAAATCACAGACTGATGGTGACCTGGCTTTATTGCTACTGGACTTGTAAGTATTAATATTTTTTGTCCAACAGTGTGGATCTTTTTACTTCGTGGTTTATTTAATATTAGTTGGCTCATGTTAGCGTTAGCTCGTTGTTAGCGCTAGCTACAGCAGGGGGGTTGTTGATGACAGTTGTAGTTCTGCATGAAACTGGTCTGTGTTACTTTATATTAGTTTTTCTTTGTTTTCAAGTATTTTAATTCTTGTGTCATTTTTTCTAGTTTCCTCTCTGCACGATACTGCTCTTGTCAAATCTGTTTCCCATCTGTCAATCAGTTCAGCTGCACTCATTCACTAATCACCTTCCCACTTCCTCAGTTTCATAGATCTGTTTGATACTACTGTCCCACTCTGCACTCCCGTGCTGCTTTTGCTCCCTTGGGGCTTTTTACTAGAGCCTTATCATAAAATAACAGCAGCAACTACACAAATGAAAAATAACTAGTCTGGCAAAATTGTCTAAAAAATCCAATTCCAGTCAAAGCGAAGCTGAAAATTAGCTGATCAATACCAACACCTCATGTGTAAAGTCTGTAGAAGATTAAGACTCCAAAGAGCGAACACAGATAAACACACTAGTCACGTTGGTCGATTGGGGTTGTGTGTCACCCTTTAGCACAAAATAACCACTTTTATACCTTCAGTTTTACCAAACTCAAGTCATAACCTAGAAGTACTTGGAAAAAATACAAGCCCATGTTTAGAGGGTAAAGGGGAGAATAGTGGAGATCATCTGCTTGGATCAGTTTAGCCCGACCATACTGGTTTAGTCTTCTAACATGAAAGATTTTGTTCAGAAACTGAGATTAATCCTAACAGGCGTTGACCCTGTCAACTCCCTTTGAGCTGGACTGGGTTTCAACTAGCCAACATCAAACCAGTTGGTTCTGGATGAGGAAGCGTAAGGTGAAAGGTTACACTGGTTGGAGCGGAGCAGATAGAGATGTGATGGATTATTATAAGCGGTTGGGTCTGTTGTAGCAGATGATACCATCTCAACTCTTCTGAAGTGTTTAGAGTCTCCACTCTCCTTTACTTTGCTCTTAAACATTCTACCTGAAGCCGTTTTACTTCCGTGTTTTATCACACCACCGTAGCAACGTGCCAAATAGGCGGCGTGGTCCTCACAATGGCCGATTAGTGATTGAAAATGGATGCATAATAGATGAGCAATCTGGCAACCCAGTCCAGTTTTTAAGTCCACGCTGGAGCAGATATTAGCATAAATGTAGCTGGTTTGCAGAACTGAGCCTCGGCCACGGGGCCGCAGGGGGAACAGAGGTTCACCTGCTGTGAAAGACTGTTGATTTGAAACGCTTCTTTTATTTTTTATTCATTTCTCCATCACATCCATTCCTTTCATTGCAGACCCCGCGTCGCCCTCCCACCTGCACGTCCTACACCTGCTCCTCGTGTGTTGTACCTCAAACACCACTCTCATATTTAACCTTCCCGCATTTGTCAATCTGTCCATCATCATTCCTTGTCTTGTTCTCCCACTCTCAGTATCTCTACCCCCACACCATCTCTCCTCATAATAACTCTCCTTTCTCGTTTCTGTCATCCCTCTACCTCACTCAGTCCTTCTATCAGTCTTTCTCCTCCATCCAATTTTTTCCCTCCTAATCCATATTCATGTAATTTCTATATGGCAGCCTGAGGCTGCTGTTAGGGACTGTTACTTTGTGTTAAAGGTCTTGAAAGCCCACCTGATTTACAGTAATAACTTGGGATATATCCAGAAATACCATTATCGAGACACGGGTGCGCTCACACACACAACACACACACACAGCCATTTGCTAGCTCTCACAGCTACCTTCTGTCCTCCCTCCTGCTCACAATTTCCAGCGTACTTATTAGGCTGAGCCACTTTAACATTTAGGGATCCAGTTCTGTGATATGTAATGGATCCCAGGGGGAGTCTGTGCAGTCTGTCCGCTGTTGTGTGTTTCTCCGAGTGCATTGGTTTCCTTTACACTTGTATGTTTGAAGCTGTGAGGTAAATGGGAAATGCAGATATTAAAGAGCCATCAATTCATGCAGCAACGAGGGAGAATTGATTGAATTTGCTCAGAGTTACAATAACTACACAGGCACAGGGAAAAATCAAAGCGCGCTTGATGCACGAGGTGTCATTGCCTAAGCCGCGCGGTAAGCCGGTGGGATTTGATCCAAATGAGAAAAATGGTTCCAAACGGGACAATTAGCTGGTGTTTTTAGGGATCTTTTGATTTAATCCATCATCACTTGTGGCAACATTGGTTTAATAATGTCAGCGAGGCCACACAGATGACAGAGATCCAAATGGACAAAACAGAGATATACTTCGTCCATCGGTATTTAAGACAGTAGCTGGGTTTTTTCTTAGTGGGTAACATAAAGACCACAATACACACGTTTAATAGAAATGGGATAAAACAAGCAATAAAAACAGACTGAACATTGTCACCTACCCAATGTGGCTTCTAACAATTCCAGTGCATGACTTTTATTCTATATGGAGTTCATTTTTTGCTGTATTTTCCAAAAACAGGAAGTCACAAAACAGTCTTTGTAGATTAGGAAGAGAAACGGTGACAGTTTCTGCCACCTGGTGCTTAATATTCAACATCATTGCCGGTTTAGGTCTAAATATTGGCACATTACAGAAAACGAATGAAAGGGCAGCATTTTCCCACCTCTTTGGACAGGGAGGAAAATAACAGACTGAAACATTAGATTAGACGTTGTAATGGGTAGAAGCTTCTGGTGGCCACACACACACACACACACACACACACACACACACATTTTTAGATTTCTAGAACGTTGTCTGTAGGAGATATGAGAAGTTAAAAAGGCTTTTTGGTTCATGTTTGGATGAGAAAATTAGTGAGATGAGAAAATATGTTTCCAAGAGATCTGCCTCTTCAAAGACATCAGTACTTTCCTCCAAAGCCTGCATAATCCAGTGGTGGATATAGGTGCTACAAGTGTTCATTTTAATTATCTCTTTATTTTACTGTTAATTTCACAATAAAATAAAGATATTTTCTATCACAACATTAGATTAAAACATATTTTTGTGTCTTATTATTTCATGAATCAGGAAAGTTTGGGAAATATTTTACTAGAGGCTGAGTCAAGCCTTCAGTTCCTTTTAAGTACTGTGTTGAGAGAAAACTCAAAATGAAGAATTCCTCCCACAAAAACGTAAAACTCCCCTGCAAACAGAGCGTTTTTAATCCCCCCCCCCCCAGCTAAATTACTCTGAAGGTTTTAAACGGTGAATGTTTTATGCCATTCTCCACCACACCTAAAGCCCCCGAGCAGCATTCACACCATGAATTTTTAATGAATACAGCTTAATTAAAACTCGGCTGAACTTACATAAATACCACGCCGTGACTTTACAGTGGATCCGTGCAGTTCACCTTGAGATTCAGCGTTTAATGGTGAAATTAATTGAGCTGATCTAAACAGGATAAGCATTAGAAACGCACGCAAGCGGCGCCGCCGTGCGTGCGTTTTTACACGAGCGTCACAAACACGCCGTTCTTTAGGAGGAAACAAACAAACCGGCCGAGTGAAAGGAGGAAGGAAGGTGTTGTTATCTCCTCCTAGAACAGTTGAGACTCAATTAAAAGTTTCTGTGTTCTGCTAATGACAAATTACATCAGTGATGAAGGGAGTGATTGAAAGACAGAGCGGGAGCCACAGAGTCCCTGATTGCTTTCTGAATGAGGGGAGCTATCAGGACCGGTTTGGGGAGACGGTTTCCTCGGCGCCCGTGTGACAGCGTTTGTTAGTCTGAGCACAGTTTTTCCTCTCTCATACGGCGCACACGTGCATCAGCTTGTCACCGTAATACAAAGCCTGTCCTGCTAACAAGAAGTGGGGAGGATCAGCGAGGGCAAGCCTGCGGGATTTAAAAATCAAGGAATAAAGAGAGACAAACAGAGAGACAGCAATCCCCCGAGTTGTAATGAGCCCCCTGCCTCCCCCATCCCCGCTTCCCTCCCCGTCTCCCCTCCTGATGAAAAGGAAAAGACGTACAATGAAAGCTATCACAGAAACACAATAAGGAATCATTACTCTGGAATCACAGGACTCTTGTTGACTGAGTTGATGTTTGAGTGGAAGCGAAGAATGGGAAAATGTAATTCTGTGATCGCTTGGAGGAAAATTACAATTCCATACTTCCATTGTCCCAGAGAAAGGGACGCAGGCTGTTAGCGCACGCGGTGACAGGATCTAATATTTCTTACGTTTTCTAAGTGAACTACAGGAGGTGATGAGCAGGAAAAGCAATTCTATGCTTTGATTTTACTCCAAATGTCTGTATGGAGAGAAAACATGAGTTAGGTCCTATTTGATTAGATTTTGTTTCAGACACAAAGGCATTGTTGTTATGCTTCAGAGAGTCTTGATCAATAGTTCCTCTGACGTTCTAAAGGTCTGTTAGGATATTTATGTGGGTTTTGGCTGCTTTGTAACCCATTTAAGGAGCACTTTCTCTCCCAAAACAGTTAATACAGCTTTAACACCTCCAAACCCTTTGTAGCCTGGGAGGCCATCCTATAATTGTAAATATATAGAATAAGAATACCTTTATTTGTCCCTCAGTGGGGAAATTGCAGTATTGCAACAGAACAAGTACAGTAAGGTAAAGAAAGGTGAGGTAAAGTAAAATAGAACTAGAAGTATAGACACAGCACATAGAGCTCAGTCGTAGGGGCGGAGTCTACGGGTATCTTTCAAACTCTTTCTGCACACTACTGGACAGCGCTAGGACCAATCAGAGCTACAAATAACGTAACATACTCACAGCAACAAAAAGAAGTCAACAGGGAAGTCCGCCATAAACCGTCAAAGTAAAAAAAGAAGTACCTCTATCTGGTCACGTTTCAAAGAAAGGCCCAAGTCTAAATCATTCAGAGTTGACGCCAAAGCCGTTTCAAACTCGAGTCGCTCCTGAGCCGATGCCGTTTGTGTTGTTTCACTCCGTCGTGGCTCTGACATCATCATTTTAAAAACAAGCCCGGCCAGTGTCTCTCTACAAACGTAGAGCGCTGTGATTGGCCCGGCCTAAACTTGGCCAAGCTAATGGTAGACCTGCTGAGGCTACAATGATGCGTGACTAGACCAACCCGCAGAGCAAAACCTCTCCTAACTGCTTCACTTTGTCTAGATTTCAAGGCTAAACCCATTGCACAATTCAGCAAAATCAACTGTGACTTTATGCAATTGCACTTCTGCACCATCATTTTTGTGATGCCACTAGTGCCATGATGCCATGCACTTTTCTCCTTTCTGTCCCCTCATGACAACCAAGCAGCACCATCAAATACTTAGGGGGTCAATCTCATCGTGAAGCTCAACATTGCACCCAAGTTCCTTACAGATTGGTGGGAAACCAAAAAGATTTGCAGGACGTAGCTAAATTTCCTGCTGCAGTGTAAATTCTTCTGTTCAAAGACTGCCTCCACATGTATGACTGAGTAGAGAACTTCATGATAGCTTAGCACTGATTAAAATGTGTTATTTAGACAGTAAAGAAAAGCTAATAACGTCTCAGGTGGCTGCAGGTGGAGACGGTGAGAGAGTTATGAGGTGCAGGAGTGTGGACGAACGAGGAATAAAGTCAGATGGGTTGTGGAGCGAGGTTTGCAGACAAACAAAGGAAGAGGTCAAGGACGGCAAGCTGTGGATCTATCTAGTATTCCTTCATAGTCTGGATATTCCCAGTTCATCCTGAGTGGTGCTTTTCCTCTTGTGATTTTACACGAGTACAGTAGAGCCATATAAAAAAAAGCAAAAAAACTTTTGTTTCATCTGTACATGAATTTCTGCACAAATCTATTGAAGAGGGATGCACAGAAATGATGCGTTCACCGTCCTTCTCTCTGATTCCAACTTGGAACGTCGGTGGGAGAGCTGGAAGTTTCCTGGCTTCCAATCAGAAACTCTAAGAACAACTCTTGGGTCAAAATTCATTCACAAACAGAAAGTAGAGGACGTGGCAGATAACGAGAACAAAGAAGCATTTTTCCGTGTCAGCAGTGGCACAAACACAAGCGTGAAAGGAACAAATAGTTTTGTTCTCGGCTCACAGACTTCAGACTCTCGGAGAGCAGGAAGCAGCGCCGCAGCGATGGTGACAAGATAAACCGAGCTCCGAGGCTTTTATGGGCTTTCAGCAGCATTCACACCAGAGCTGGACTCATTTAAGGACCTGAATGTTGTTAGAGCTGGGACAGATAACACCAGCAGGGCTTCCTTAAAACACAACAGCTCACAAAATGATGAAAAACAAAACTCAACAGGCAGAAGAAAAGGGAAACTCACATTAGATAAGAGGCCTTTATTGGTCCTGCTCCTTCAGCTAGCAACAGTTGGGTTTCCGTCAGTGCTCTTTGATGTGCACTTTGAAATGATGCTTTAGGAAACGTTCAGCATTTCTGAGATCCTTTATGTCTGCAGGTGGCACAATCGGTGGTTTCTTCTCGACTGTGGCGAGAGAGAAAAGCAGAATGCAAATCAGCTTCCATGTAGAAAAAAAACTCATTTATTTAAAGACCCACTCCAATAAAAATCATATTTTTTCTGTTTTTAACGTGTTCTTGACGCATTTTTTCTTATGCCGACATATCTAAAGACATTTAAGATCAAAATTGCATTTGCATTCAAATCTCTGTGCATCAGTAGCAGACGAAAACATGCAGCCTAAAACGGACTGGGTTTGTGACATCACAACCCCACTGGGCGGAGCTCAAACTCCTAATTCAACCATCGGCCTGTATTTATGGAGCTGATGTAATGCTAGCAGCCAGTGCTGCATGCTAGCACAGACAGCTACCATAAACAGAAATGGTGCGTTCGATTTGTCCTCGGAACTCCCGACTTCCGAGTAGGAAAAATCAAATAAAACGCCCCGCAAAGTCGGACCTCCCAGTCGGAAACTCGGATGTTTTTCAGAACTCCGACCTCGAGATCCAAGATGGCAGCTCTCCGTATGAACAACAGTAAGTTTTGGTTGAAATGTGTTTATTAAGAGTGTGTTTAAAATCAGTGTTACATGTAGCGCTTGCATCTCTAAGCTTATCCATCCATCCATTTTCTCCCGCTTATCCGGAGTCGGGTCGCGGGGGCAGCAGCTTAAGGAGGGAAGCCCAGACCTCCCTCTCCCCAGCCACTTGGGCCAGCTCCTCCGGGGGAATCCCAAGGCGTTCCCAGGCCAGCCGAGAGACATAATCTCTCCAGCGTGTCCTGGGTCTTCCTTTGGGTCTCCTCCCGGTTGGACGTGCCCGGAAAACCTCACCAGGGAGGCGTCCAGGAGGCATCCTAATCAGATGCCCGAGCCACCTCAACTGGCTCCTCTCGATGTGGAGGAGCAGCGGGTCTACTCCGAGCCCCTCCCGGATGACCGAGCTCCTCACCCTATCTCTAAGGGAGAGCCCAGCCACCCTGCGAAGAAAACTCATTTCGGCCGCTTGTATCCGCGATCTCGTTCTTTCGGTCACTACCCAAAGCTCGTGACCATAGGTGAGGGTAGGAACGTAGATCGACCGGTAAATTGAGAGCTTCGCCTTTCGACTCAGCTCTCTCTTCACCACGACAGACCGGTACAACGCCCCCATCACTGCAGATGCAGCACCAATCCGCCTGTCGATCTCACGCTCCACCCTTCCCTCACTCGTGAACAAGACCCCGAGATACTTAAACTCCTCCACTTGGGGCAGGACCTCGTCCCTGACCTGGAGAAGGCATTCTACCCTTTTCCGACTCAAGACCATGGTCTCGGATTTAGAGGAGCTGATTCTCATCCCAGCTGCTTCACACCCGGCTGCGAACTGCTCCAGCGAAAGCCGGAGATCACGTTCTGACGAAGCCAACAGGACCACATCATCTGCAAAAAGCAGAGACCTGATCCTTAGGCCACCAAAACGGATCCCCTCACCACCTTGGCTGCACCTAGAAATTCTGTCCATAAAAGTTATGAACAGAATCGGTGACAAAGGGCAGCCTTGGCGGAGTCCAACTCTCACCGGAAACGAGCCCGACTTACTGCCGGCAATGCGGACCAAGCTCTGACACTGGTCGTACAGGGACCTAACAGCCCGTATCAAGGGGCCTGGTACCCCATACTCCCAGAGTACCCCCCACAGGGCCCCCCGAGGGACGCGGTCGAACGCCTTCTCCAAATCCACAAAACACATGTAGATTGGTTGGGCGAACTCCCACGCACCCTCCAGGACCCCCCCAAGGGTATAGAGCTGGTCCAGTGTTCCACGGCCAGGACGAAAACCACATTGCTCCTCCTGAATCCGAGGTTCGACTATCCGACGGACCCTCCTCTCCAGAACCCCTGAATAGACCTTACCAGGGAGGCTCAGGAGTGTGATCCCCCTGTAGTTGGAACACACCCTGCGGTCCCCCTTTTTAAATAGGGGGACCACCACCCCGGTCTGCCAATCCAGTGGAACTGCCCCCGATGTCCACGCGATATTGCAGAGCCGCGTCAACCAACACAGCCCCACAGCATCCAGAGCCTTAAGGAAATCCGGGCGGATCTCATCCACCCCCGGAGCCTTGCCACCGAGGAGTTTTTTGACCACCTCAGTGACCTCAGCTCCAGAGATTGGAGAGCCCAACCCAAAATCCCCAGACTCTGCTTCCATCCTGGAAGACGTGCCGGTGGGATTGAGGAGGTCTTCGAAGTACTCGGCCCACCGATTCACAACGTCCCGAGTCGAGGTCAGCAGCACACCCTCCCCACTGTAAACAGTGTTGGTAGTGCACTGCTTTCCCCTCCTGAGACGCCGGATGGTGGACCAGAATCTCCTCGNAGCCCGGCCACCAGGCGCTCGCCAGCGTGCCCCAACTCCAGGCCTGGCTCCAGAGGGGGGCCCCGGTGACCCGCGTCCGGGCGAGGGAACACTGGTTCCATTCATTTTATTCATCATAAGGGGTCTTAACAAACTAAAAGTGTTGTTTATTAGTCGTCTGTGTTCGTTGAGAGCTACCAAAACAGCAGTTTTCAAGGGCACCGCCATATTGGAATTCCGACTTTTCCGACTACGGCAGTGGTTCTCAAATACTTTCGGTGAAGCCCCCCCTAGGATACATAGATTTTTTCGCGCCCCCCTCCCAATGTGCGGGGGGGGGGGGGGGGGGGGGGGGTGTT
>SSNS01000184.1:951003-967888 GCA_006937985.1 Aphyosemion australe
CAGCTAGTCTCGTCTCTTCTTAGTTGCATTGTCAGACGCCATGCTTCCACGGCGCACTGCTGCCCTCTGCTGTTTCTTTCAGGTTACAGTCATAGTGCAAACGCGTAACTCAGAGCTCGTATGTCCCTAAATAGCTACCGTATTTCAAGATGGAGGATGACCATGGAGCGTCGACCACAATTTATGTATTAAAAATGTAAAATTTGAAGCTGAGAGGAATATTTAGAATTGATGTTGGTGAGAAATATTAATGAAAAAGGACAAGTTTGTGCACTGGATACACAGAATTTGGTAGTAAACAGGTAAAAATATTACACATTGTGGCTTTAAAGAAAGTGCGATGAAAATTCATGAAACAAGACGGTAGGTGCAGACCCAAAGCTCTGGAGCGAGGTGGCACAGCCAAAAGCTTTCAAATCACTTTTTATTGTCAGACGAGCTTTTTATAGCTCAGATTTGTTCAAGAGTCAGAATTGTGCTTAAAAGCTTCGATTTGCATGTCTTCAGTCTGTCACATAAACCTCTGCAGCATCACAAATACATCATTTATGCTCCTTTTAAATGTCATACTTCATCTCCTATAAAGGACATGCTGTTGAAATATTTGTTTTGATTCAGCAGGAGATGCTAGACAGCTCTGAAAAGAGCTAATCTGTCATTTAAATGGATATTTTTGCTCATTGCTCATAATAATTAATGACCCAGAGTCCTCTAAACAAATGCATCTGGCTTGTTGCCTTTTGTGAGTTTCAAAGTTAGATAATTCTATGTTGAGAGATGAGTTTTAGGTGTTTTGGTCAAGTCTGGCTCTCGGTTCCAAACACGAGACGTTGGAGCTCAAAATCTGCAAAACTGTCTGAATCTTGGCTGGTTTTGTGCTTTTTAGTGTTGATAGTATTTAGTGGCCATTTTGAACTGGAATGACACCAAAATTATATCAGTTATAGATTTACATCTAGTGATATTTCAATGTACGTGGCACTATCACCTGTCTTGCTTTTAATACTTTTTAATATGTTTTTGTTTTGTTTAGATGTTAAAGCCCATAGACATGAATACATAGAGGCACCATTGGGCGCTGGAGAGCATAACAACGTTGCCGCCATAATGGATTAGTTCCTCACTCTCCAAACCCAACTGGAGTGAATGCAGCGTGAGCAACTATACCGTGGGGTTACTATTGACTTTTCTAGCCTACCTGTTGGGATTTTATATTTTAATGTATTAGTTATTTTTGTTTTTAATTGTAAAATTTTGTGAAAAAGCTTAATAAAATGTGTTTTTTAGTTGGGTAAGCACCTTCCTCAGTAGAAATAACCGACCTGGGGGCGAATGGAGACCCATCCAAGATGGCTGCCAGCCACTACGGCAGCTCCGATAGGCAGTGCCAGTCCACGGGGCGTCTATGTATACGATGTCTGTATTAAAGCCCCAGTGTGTGTAAAATTCAACTCTTTAGCGCCACACAGTTCAGAGTAGGTATTGCAGCTACGGTAGCCCACAGGCATCAAAAAGGCAATATGTCATCAACGACTTCCAGCTTTCAATCAAGCGATCAGATCCATTCTTTTAATTTGTATTCTTTCTCAATTTGATCTAAATTTGTTTTGAGTAATAAAAACTGAGGAAGAGGTGTTTCTCATGTGGTTGGAGTAGGGCAAGCAATCGAAGAGGAAGGAGCAGAATCTCCTCTAACCAGCAAGGCTGAGACAACAGGCGCCATCTCTATATCTTCTATGTTCCTAAACATGCAGCTACCGTGATTCAAGATGGCACATGACTATGGAGGGTCAAACACAGTTTATGTCTATAAAAATGTAAAAAATTCAAGCTAATAATACATAGAATAGACTTTGGTGAGAAATATTAATGGAAAAAAATGAGTTTGTGAACGGGATGCACAGAATTTGTAAACAGGTAAAAATATTACACACTGGGGTTTTAAATAAAGGTTTCTGGTTTACCCGGGCTTTCCACTGGATGCGTAAGCGGCGTGTAACGTAATAGACATGTTTTTCCCACAAGCTCTGCATTGCATCCCCTTTTTCCCCCTCGGAGCGTTTTGGAATCGGCAGCGAAAGCGTTCCATGCAGCGGGTCCTGTGAGGTCACAAAATCATCAAAGATCTGCATGATTACGTGATTTCAGCATTTCCCAAAAAGGTCTGTCATTTATTTCCTGTTTTTTTTGCTCCAGCTACGGAGGTGTCACATGTCATGACGAAACCTGCATGTGTCAGTTATTTTGAAAGTTTCTAGATGTGGCCTTTAAAACTGCTCAGGAATCTTTTTGTCTTGAACTAAACTGGTGATTGGACTCTTTATAGAAGACCTTTTCTTACCAATGAAGCTGAATTAATAAGTCCAACAAAAGCTGGACATACGAAGCCTGAAATAATAGAGGCTGCACGCTCTGGTAAGAACATTAATACACCTCTTTGTCTTCAACTAGAACACCGTTAATTGCTGCTTTATTAAAGTTTTATATTTTGGAGCCCTACACAGGGAAGATCCTAAAAAGCTGAAGAGTTCATATTCTTGAATTAGATGCAGGACACAATGAGAGGAGGGAAGCCAAGCGCTTATGCCTCTGGCTTTCAGTTTGAGTAGCAGTTTGCTGGCTCAGTGTTACGCTTTACTGATTTGTTTCAAAACGCCTCGCAGTCCTTCACTTTCCCTAAGCTAAGCAGTTGCATCATCACTGGAACGCTCCTCAGGATCGGCTGGATGTCAGCAGTCTAAACGAATGCTTCGTAGTTCCGATGTCGTTCGGTATGTGCAGAAACCAGAGAATGTGTCAGTTTGTGAAGACTGATGCTTTACTTTAAAGGGATACTTGGCAGTTTTGCTTGTTTTTAGCACCCCCTAGTGTCCGTTAGTGAACCAAAAGTGAAACTTCTCTCCACGCTGTGGTTTCGTCTTTTTAACACCTTAATCTAACAGCTGAAACGTCTCCTCAGCCTTCATTAGTGTCTACAGGAGCGGTTCATCACTAAATCAAACAAATCAGCTGTGTTCATGATCTAAAACATGCAGGAAACATGCTGGAAGCAGACTGCAGCACCAGGCATGTCAGCTCCACTTTACTAAGTCCAACAGGGACCGGACCGCCACCCTGAAGCTGCAAGTGTGGTATTCTGGCCACAGAGGGCGGTGGGGGTCTGAGTGACATTTCATTAACCCTGTAAAGCTCATTTTAGCACAAACTGGCTCAAGAACAGGATTTAAACATATGAAAAAGTTGCATAGCATGGCTTTAAGTCCAGTTTTGAAACCTCTGCATAACGTTTCTTTACATCTATTATCTGATGCTTAAAGATTACTTAATAAACTGTAATATCCAGTTGTTGGTGATTGAAAAAGTAGCTTGAGATATTTTTAGAGGCAACTATTTGCTTCTAAATCACCGTTAGCATTGTTAGCTCAACGTTAGCCTCTAGCCTGCTTCACCTGATATTAGAGTAAAACAAAAAGATGCCGTGGCTTCTTAGGGGTACAAGAAATAACTTCTGGGTCGCTCCTGTTTACTGGCTTTGGTTCTTTAAACAACTCTGGAGCTTTTTTCCTGCCGGTGTCGAATTACAAATGCCTGCAATGCTGCGTTAGCTCGCTGCAGATTCGGAAAGGAGAAAAACTGACAACCTTCCAGCCGGCTGAGATTGAAATAATTCTGTTTTTCTTGATTATCTTTTTCTAATTTCCAACACGTAGAATACAAACATAACAACATATTGTCAAGAATACAACAGTAGTTTTGTCCTCTGCAGCCTCACCTGCCGGTCTCCATCCCTGGTCTGACAATCTTGAACCTCTACCACTTATCATCGGGTCTAAACTCCCTTCATGACCAGAAATGCCACATTCTTCCTCAGCATCACCTACTGTTCTGTCTGTAATCCTCTTTGGACTGGCGCCGGTCCCCTGACACTTGTCTGCCTGACTGCCCTTTATCTTTATGCTCATCCACACTCCTTAAAAAGAAAAATAAACCTGTGTGTAACACTTTTGAGATTCACACCAGTGTTAAGCTGTTCTCATTCAGGTAGGATGTGGTACCTGTCCCTTTCTGGTAACATACCTGGTCCTCCAGTGGAATCTGTAAACCAGATCAGCTGACTCCGTCTAGTGAAGCGCCCACCACTCTGCCTGTGTGCATATAAAAAATAAATTTGGAGCTAATATTTCAGTCCAAGCCCCTCTGATAATATTAATATGAATCTGATGATATTTTTTATTTAATCTCTGCAGGAAAAAAAGGAAAAATCGGCTGGACAGCAGATTTTCTGACTTTCTTCTTCTAAATTCTTGCTTTTAAAATGTCATCAGTAATCTGACCACAGCTCAGCACCTGCTGCCCTTTCCTTTCTACGAGAGAGAACAGAACTGACCAGAGAACAGTCAGGGACACCTCGGGGACGGCTGACTTTATACCAGACCATTTTCCAGTGGAAACACGAAAACGTTGCTGAAGAGAACAATGGATTCTAGAGGTGAAGAGGAAAGTTCAGAAAAGCTTAACAGTGACTGATCAGGCTCATCTTTCTATTTTTGCCTGCCTGTCACTTGGAAGTGCTGTCTGTGTTGATATGACCAGAGCACATGGCCTTTAGATCTGAACTCCCAAAGTGCAGTTCTGCTGCAGAAGATCCAGGAGAAATGATTTTTAAAGGTCTGCCATGACCTCTGCCCTGGCAGTAACGTTGAGTCTCTGAGAGAGAACGTCTCTCCAGCCGACTTCAGAGTTGCACTTATTATCATAAACACATAGAAGTATTATTTATTCGTACAGATACAGTTGTGTTCTAGTGTATGACTTGGTGCTTTAAGTCTCTTTGTAAATGCAGTTTTAATGCTAGTTTTGAATTTTGCATTCTGAAGAGCAATTTTATTTTATTTTAACCTGATGAAAACATTTTTTTAAAAATCAGATTAAACTCCATAAAATGTTATTTAGTTTAAAAGTTAATTTTAACTAAACATTTAACTGTTCATCCATCAATTTTCCATCAATTTAGATTTTGGAGGTAATTGATTCAGAAGGGAAGCCCAGACGTCTCCCTCCCCAGAGGTATTTGTTGTGTCCACCACTAGGGGGCAGACTAGGAGAGGAAGTGCTGAAGTGAGAGAGAGAAGAAGAAGTGATGAGGAGGAACTTAAGATGGATGCCTGATGCTGGACATGTGTTTGAAAAAAGCCCTCCTGCCACAACGGCCAGCCATAACAGTGTTCTCCTGCTCTTCCTGATGGATCTAAAGGCATTCCCATGCCAGAGTGGATATCTAGTCCTTGAATTATGTGCTGGACCTTCCCGGGGTTTATTTGCACACTTGTGTACTACGCACTCGAAGCCTTACTGCGCACTTCCTCTAAGTGCACTTCACAGAAGGGTGTAGGGCGCAGTGCGAGTATTGAAATTGGGCCTACGTCATGCTACAAACCACAGCTTTAACAGACCACAGCAATGCCGTTACTGAAGGTGAAGCTCCATCCTACCTACACTCATGAGCAAGGCACCAAGATGTCTACAGAAGAAATCTGCAGGTTCAAACCTTGACTTTCATCCCAGACGTTGCTGTAATTCATAGCACAGACGCCTTTGCTTTAGCCTGATGCATCCTCTTTCTGTTGTGTCTCTGGACCTTCACTCACTCACTCATCATTTTATTTTTTTACTGCTGGTTTAGAGAATTAAACCAAGGACAATATGACTGAGAGAAAAGGTGCAGCGAGAAAACAAGAAGTATCAGGAAGAAATAAAGAGGCAGAAAAATAGAATCCCCACTGGGTGAGAATGTAAGGCTGTGACAGAGCTGAGAGGAGAAAGAGCAGAAGGGTGAGAAGTGGAGATGAAGACCAAAGAAATGCGCGGAAAAGGAGGAGGACTACGAGCGGTGCTAAAAAGTGTTAGGTAACTCGAGAGAAAGAGAAGTTTTATCAGACAGGTGGCAAATTATAGACGAGGGGACGGGAGGCTGCCGAGGAAAGGAGGTATTCTTCTGAGCTCTGTGACTTTGGTGCAAAAGATTGAGTGTGAATTCCAAAACCAGCGGGATAAAATATCATCTAGAATCCAACAGGTCGGCGCAAATGGCTTCAGCAGAGTGGCATCAAAGAGCTTTTAGTTTACTGGAAGACTTCAGTTTCCTAGAAACCCTATCTATCTATCTATCTATCTATCTATATTAATCGATATAGCGATATATCTTTTTATTTATCGATCGATATACGATATATTGATCGATATATCAGTATATTGATCTATCTATATCGCTATATCAATCGATTGATATAGCAATATAGATAGATATATTTTTTATTTTAGCGATCGATACATCGATATATGAATCTATCTATAATCTTATTTATTGATCGATTGATCGATATACCAATATATCGATCGATATACCGATATATCGATCAATATACCGGTATATCGATATATCGGCATATCGATCGATATATCGATTTATCTATATTGCTATATCAATCGATATCGATTGATATAGCGATATATCTTTTTAGTTATCGATCGTATATGAATCTATTTATCTATATCGCTATATATCTTATTGATTGATTGATATACCAATATATCGATCGATATACCGATATATCGATCAATATACTGGTATATCGATATATCGATTTATCTATATCGCTATATCGATCGATATAGCAATATATCTTTTTATTTATCGATCGATCGATACATCAGTATATGAATCTATCTATTTATATATATCGCTGTCTTATTTATTGATTGATTGATCAATTAAACGATATATCGATCGATATATTGATCGATCAATATATCTTTCAATATGTCTTATCTATCAATTGATATATCATATATTGATCAATATATCGATTTATCTTTTTAATTATTTATCTATCGATCGATTTATCTTTTTATTTCTTTTTTTATTTATCTATTATAGATAGATAGATGATAGATAGATGATAGATGATGATAGACAGATAGACAGATAGACAGATAGACAGATCATGATAGATCATTGATCATGTATAAAACCAAATGTTAAAGAAAAGTTTAATACACCCAAAATAATAATATTACTCAAACCTGTAGATAAAATTCATAATCAGGTTGAAAGTACTCTTGTGTGCCAGAAGTGTAAAAAAATACAAACTGGTTGAAAAAATAAAAAAAGAAACTGAAGTGAACAATCCAGGATCTCCAAAAGATAACACGTTTAATCCAAACTGAAGGACGTGTTTTTGCTCCTTTATTTTTATACCTAAATCAAAGTTGAGAAAATGCCATCGTACTCTAATTTATTCAAACACATACGTGGTAACAACAGCTATTTTCTGCAGCTCTTTCTTGCTTGTAGATAATGTACACATGTCATGTATTCTAATGAAAAGTAGGTCACGCCCACCGTTTTCAAAGTGCTAAAAAGAACAGAGAACAGCTTCAAACCACCACATTTTTCTCTCTTGACTCCACTCAGAAGAGTCTCCAGCTGTGAGAATGCAACTCGTGTTGTCAAGCGTATATGTGAACAGCAGCAGCAGAGGGGGTCCAGACCTTTTTGTTAGCACATTCTGCAGGAAACCTCAGATCTTCATGTTTGAAAATGGCCTCAGACTCTATTCTTGTAGTTGCTGCTGTTTCATTTTTCTGTTTGCCTTCAATGTTTCCCTTAAACCTGAAGATCCGAGGCTTTTTGTTTTGCATTTCCAAAACAGCTGATAATGAATCTGATTGGTCAGGATCACCCATCAACCACTTTGGTCACAACATATGAACGAAGGAAAGGTGCAAGTTTCATTACACATTTAAATTTCTGCCCAGATTCAGCTAAAGATGGCTGCTTAAGCACACTCTTAACAACATGTAGTTGGTCTTCAGTTGGGTCCTTTTGCTACCCTAATTAAATCAGTGCATCCTTTAATGGATAAGAGACACTTGAGCAGAACATGAAATACAATAAAGCTCCTTTTCCTCGTTACACAAAATTAGTTTGATTTTAAAAGCTCAAAATTAGTCGGTAAACAACAGATTCATAACAACGAGTCAATGGTGTCGCTGCTCCTTAAAAATAGATGCAAAATCCATGGAATAGGAATGAAGTGCTGCTGAACAGCGACTCGTCAGTTTTACTTGTGTGGTAAACAAGCCTCTTCACCGGATGAGTCCTATTTGAAAAATCATTTTTAAAAAGGGTGAAAGGGTTCATAGGAGAAAACACAAAATCACGTTCTCATGATATTCAGAGTGGAAAAACGGGTCTTTTTTAACCCTAAATCAGAGCTGTATGGGTTTGTAGCCTAAAAGAAATAAAGAGTTTTTAAAATCCCCTGTTTAAGATTTGAAACTTTACATTTTCAAGGTTTACAGCGTCCTTTAAAGTAACACAGAACAGTTTCCTGCTCCTCTGCCCTACTGGTTGAAAGTGGAACTAAAACTGTCGTAAACAACCCTGCAGCAGCCTGCTGTAGCTAGCGCTAACAATGAGCTAACACTAACATGAGCCAGCTAATATTAAAATAAACCACGATGTAAAAAGATCAACACTGTTGGACAAAAAATATTATTACTTACAAGTCCAGTAGCAACAAAGCCAGGTCACCATCAGTTTATGATTTTGTAGCCACCTTTAGCTCCCTCAAGCTAGCGTAGGCCGCGCCGATGTTCACTCTGGTTTTAGCTCTTTGCTTCACCTCCAAAGACATTACTCTGTTACTTTTACTTCCAGGCTCCACCATGATGCCAACAGAAAAAGCAAACTTCTTCTTTTTCTTCTTCTTGTGCTTTTTATTGACGATCGGCAAACTGAAAATGTTAACCGCTAGCATTGCAGCTAACAGCCGTAAAGCAGGTAAAGAGCTCCCCCTAGAACACCTACCCGCTCCACAAAACTATCTAGTGTGGTTTTTGGTCAGCAGAGGGCAGGAGCGGCAGCAGCAGAAGAGTTTACAGGAAGTCATTTTCATTCTCAAATGCAGTTAAAAGTGTAAGTGCATTCACACGTGGCAGGAATTAAAACCCTCGTGTATCTCGTCACCACTTTAAAAAAAGCATCAATTAGTCTTTTAGCTAGCTGTAAATGCTAATGGAGACCACCTGTAGACCAGATTGTTCCTTGAGATTTCCTAACCTCTGTGACTGTAGATGCAACAAAGACTTGAGTTTAAAACCAAACAGATCCAAAAAAAACTATTAGCTTTGACCTCTGAGAATATTGTTCCTGACCTCAGCAGTATTGTTCTTGGAGATTTACTCTTTCGTTTTCAGAGGAAGGATCGGATCACTTCCGTCTTCTGAAGGCGGTCCACCTCCTATTATCTAGCCATGTCAAGATGAGGGTGGAGTGCTTCTGAGATGGTGGCTTCTTGGGGAAATGTTGTTTCTGACCTCTGAATGTGGAGGGCAGCGTTGCTCCTGCCGCGCCTCCGTGTGGTACACGAAGAGCCGGGGCCAGAGGTCGCAGCTAAGCTCTCCGGTGGGCAGAGGGAACGAGGCCGTGATTGATGTGGGAATGCAGCGGGGTCGAGCAATTCCTGCTTCATCATGAGGTCAGACTTAACACGTGATGCAATAAAATGTACAAACACATGCACCGCCTCCACCCGTGCACGCGCTCTTTCCAAGGTGAGCACATCTGTGCTAACGGGGGCCTTTCTCCACCTGTCAGCTCACACACCTTCCCTCCTCAGACTGTCCATCAGCCTGTCTGTCTGCCGCTGACGCTAATCAGCTCTGACAGACGACACCCTCCACTCGCTCCGCGCTCATTCCTCCCATCATGCCTCTTCATCCTTCCATCTTACTTAACCTCAGCGCTCATGTGACTCTCACTCTTTCCGTGGAGCTCTTCCTGCTCTCCTCGTTGCTTCTCAGCAGTCACGCAGCGTCAGCGAGTGACATTGAGGAGATTATTGTATTTTTATCTCGCCGTTTCTCAATCAGTCAATTAGAGCAGAATTACTGGGTGGATAACATCTCAGATCTCTTTCATGTGGTGATTTTTTATGACATCATTCGCTGGTTCCTCTCTTTTTGTCTCCTGCCCTCATTATTGACCCGAGTTCGGAGGTTAAACGGCTTCAAGTGAAACAAATGAATCCAAACTGACTAAAAATATAAAACAAACCGTTTAAAGATGGTGTGAGATGAGCTGCAGCTATAGACATGTTTACATTAGAACCAGCACAACGGCCTGTTAGATGAACACCATCAGCTGCAGTTGCTTTCATATCCACTCCTCCACTTTCATTTCTCTTTTAACCTCCTAAAATCCTTTCACCTCCTCCCCTCCTCTTTGAGGTTTTTAGTTGATTGCATGTGATAACCGCTCATTAGGAATTACAGCCCCGGTGCCGTTGCTGTAAAGGGTTAATAGCCACGCAGACCTCCACCACAAAGGCCTTAATGGAATCAGGAACCAGTTCACGAGAGGCGATGGGACTCTGAAGAAGCCGTGACACCACTCATGGAAGCTCACACAGCAGAAGTACAGCGTGTACAATTAAGAGCCATTTTCATTTGTGGCCCCTCAGTTCACTCAGCCAATAATGTCTGATTGAAAAGCTCCGTTTGTACGAAGCCTCTTGCGTTTGAACAGCGAGTAGAAAGTTAATGAATTTGAATCTTTTCTTATTTATCGTTTCCCTCCCTCCCCGCCGTAGATCTTCCCGTCCCTCCGCTCGCTCCACCGAGCTTCTTAACACTTCTCTAACTCAATCCGTAATGAAAAATGTATTTTCCTTTTGCCAACGAGCATTAATGTGTGCGTGCGTGAGTTCTTTAATTTCCAGTCCAGTTTTCTGTTCCGTTACTTCCCTCTGTGTAATGAAAATGTTAATGGAAACAAAGTACGCCACGAGATATCTGATAAGGAGAGAGTCTGAACTCAGTGCATGTTCTGGGGATTTCAAAGCATCTCCAGTCATCCTCCCACACACACTTGCATCTGTCTGAGGATGAGTCAAGCTGTCTGTACATATATGAGTGTGTGTGTGTGTGAGAGAGAGAGAGAGTGTTGCAGCTCATGGTGCAACGCTGAGGTGGAGAGCTAAGACTCTGCGAGGAAAGTCATTAATTTTTATCTGCTCTGACGATTCAACTGTAACTTCACAAATAACAGGGCCTATTTTACTCCCCCCCCCACACACACGTGCACACACACACACACACACACACACACATGCAGATGCCTTTCAGAGAACGGGTCACGATTCCGCCCCAGCTCAGTGACATTTGCAACAATTGGTTCACTTCTGAGAAATTCAGTTTTTTCTGGTTCTTCTCATATTTGAAGGCCATCTCTTTCTCTCCTTCCTCCTCTGTTCTTCTGCTTTGTTATTTTCTTTTTTCCTCTCAGGAGGACTCACGAAATTTATAACAAAATCCTCGTTAAAAAAATGAGTAGTTATTAGATTTTCTTAGAAACAGGACCTAAATGTTAGCCTGGCAAATCCTCCTATATAAATAAATATACGGTCTGGCTACGACTCATGGTCAGCGCTCGGTCCTAGGGGCAGAATCTGGTTGTCTAGTGCTAGGACCAATCAATATCCAACCACAGAAAATCAGTCAGTGAAGAAGAAATAAAGGAAAACGAGTCGATGCCATCTTTGTAGTTTTGCTTTGTCACAGCTCTAATGGTGCTAAGCCCACCAAGCATCTGTCTATAAACAAAGTGTGCTGTGATTGGCCCGGCTAGACCAAGTGTAGTTTAGTGCTAGACCGATGACGTCAGCCTTGTCCACACATAGCCGGGTATTTCCCAAAACAAAGATATTTCTCTACGATTCGGCCTGTCATCCACACGAAAACGCAGATTTCTGCAACGAAAAATAATCTTTTTAAAAACTCCGGGCGAAGTGAAGATTTGCATTTTCTCCGTTTTCAGCGTTTCTGTGTGGACAAAATAACCGGAGTTTTAGGTTTCACAACGTTACTGTCTGCGACAAAAATGCTGACGGCCCATGTGCAACCTGTGTTTACGCTACAACATAGATGCCCTCAGAGCTGTGCTCGCGTTATCAATCATCCAAGCGCTTTTTGATGCTTGTTGACTTTATTCTCCAAAACTACTTTTAAGAGCAATTCTACCTCCTTGTCAGTCCACACAAGCGAGCTAGATGCCATGTTTCATGTTTTGTTGAAGTTGAGCAGGAAGATGAAATGGATAGGATTCAGGGAACTACTGCCACCTACAGGTCTGACATGCCTATGAATGTGCTTAATGGACATATGCGGTTAGGTGTGGATGGAGTTTTTTATAAAAACGAGGCGGTGTGGACGTTATTTTTTGGAATGGCGGATATTTGTTTTTAAAAAAAAACAGCTACGTGTGAACAAGGCCTGAGTGTTTCATGCAGGCTGAACATGAAAATAGTCTCCTCCACCTATCTCCTGCATCAGCTTCTGATAGAAAATAGACTCTAGGAGAAACTCTAGGATTAGAAAATCCTGACAGATCTACGTCACACTGTCACTGAACATTCATGGACTCACCCATCATGACTCACGACGGGGAAGGCTGTTGTTGGTTTAGCGTCCAGGAAACAGCAGAGAACGTCTGGGCTAGTAGAAGCTAACCGTTAGCATTAGCAACTCCACCACACAGCAGAACTCCAGGCTTGTGTTATTTGTGGAGATAAAACATCAACGTTGCAGAGCAAACAGAGTCAGTGGTAGAGTCGTGTTGCTGTTAGCCAATCAGAGGAGAGATGTCCACATATCAGGAAATAAGACTCCAGATCCTGCCATCTGAAGCTGAATTCTTTGTGCTAAAACAGGTGCACTAGAGTTTTTTACCCCTTCAAGTACGACTTACAAGGCATTCATTCCTACTAGAGACCAAATGTATTAAATATATGGGTGAAGGCCTCTTTAATGCAGCTATCAGGAGTATTTCTTTTTTCTGATGGCACCATCTAGTGGCTGACAAGCGTTTCACACCAAGAGTCGGTCAATCCGGGATTTTAAGATGGCGACTGCACGTTTCTTGTTAATGAATGTGCTTCTGTAGCCGACAAACAGAGCTAAAACACGTTGTTTTACAAGTATTATTCTCATGTCATGTTGTGTTTTCATATATTTATATTTTAAAGACTTACTTGTCTGTGAAAAGTTCATCAACGCTGCATCAGCCGAGGTACTTCCTTAAATTTGAAGCACGTCCAACACTATTGGTTAGTTCACTCAGATTGCACAGAATTTTACGGGGCAGGGGGCGGACGTAGCAAAAAAAAAAAGACGTATTGCTTCCATTATCTCACACTACATGATAAGACAATCACTTTTACGGATTTCTGAAAAATCATACATAATTCCTGAAAGGGGAAAACTCCGGATTGCTGCTTTAACGTGTTGTGAGTGAAATTATTATTACACACTGAAAAGCACTAAAGCAAGAGATACATTATGTATCACATGCAGAAGGACCACAATGGAAACATTATAGAAAATGTAATTTGTACATCAAAACCTCAAAGATCAAAAACTAGTTTTAATAGCTTTCATCTGCTGGATAAAGGGCAAGTTTTGCAATTACAGAAGTCGAGCTGTTAGTCACGATTCATTAGTTCAGACCCTGGCCGTGGATGGAGGGACAGCTCTGACAGGGAAGGATCAAATACGATGACTTCCTCTAGTTTTATTCTGCATCTAGAGCTGCAGCTTCACATCTCTCTCTCATCACAAAACCAGGAATAAACTTCCTCCAGCTGAAGGATTTCAGATGCAAAGAAGTCTCTGAGTCCTTTTTTCTAGATGTACGTGTTTTACATGTTCAGTGCTGATAAAAATGAATGATGGGATGATTTCAAAGTCAAAGAGAGGCTCGCAGCCCTTTAAAACTCTTTTTAGAAGTTCCTCCCCCGAACGCCCTGATCTGAGAGGAGATGAAAGCAGCAGCCTAATGCTCGCTAAGTGACATTTCTCCATCTCTGATGTGTGTCGCTCACGCCGACAGACGAGCAAAGCAGAAACTCGGAGCTTGCATCAAGGTCTTTTTTCTTTCTATATTTTGGTTTTTGGTTTGACTGCTGACTGCATGCCAACCCTCGCTCTAATTTCAAATCTGTTACTTCCACCAAATCGGACACTTTTAGGGGGAATCGCCAACAAAAAGTGTTTGGTAGTTTGGAAAGCGTTTGTTTGCACGGCCTGCTTATCTGCGTTGGTTCATCTCTCTGTAACCTTGAGATAAAACGTGAATAACGGCGGGTGCTGTGCAATTAATCAGAACGGCGCCCGCTTGTACACTCAAACTGTATACATGCATTAATGTGAGTCCAAAACCTGGCGCCGAATCTCTGAGGGACATTTTGTTGTTCATCAACAGATTATCACACACGGTTGCTGTGTGCCCTGCCATGTTTATTCATTAACTATAGGTATCTGTACACACACACACACACACACACACACACACACACGTTTTCAGGTGCTCATCAACACCTGCTTCACATATCTCAGTCCTGCCTCCTAATCACCATGAGTCAGCTCCCACGGGGGGAAAAATGAAATCGTCAGCTCTGCCACCGGAAACCAGAAAACACTTGAATACCAACCAGGAAGCATCCGATTTGATCCCGACCCTCTCCCCCGCCGCGGTGCCACTTTGAGTTCCTCTACCAACCACAGCAGATCACAGGCGTCCATTAACCTCTATATGTGTTTAAGCGTGTAACTTGTGATGAGTACCGGTGCAAGCTGATGGCGTATTTTAATGGCGGCTGGGATCATTTGTATTTGAGCTAATGGCGCCTCGCTCCGATGCTCGGGTTTTTTTAATGATGCTGCGCTGGTTCCAGTGATAGTTTTCAAGCGGGGACGGAAATGTGTTTGGGGTAATTGCAGAGGGAGAGCAGAGTCACTACGTGTTGATTGAGCTGAACATGTCCCCCCCACCCCACACACACACACACACACTAATGCAGCACTCAATCACTTTCACTCCACCTGGAGCTAATTGGACCGGCTTCTGGTTCTTCTGCAGGATTTCAGTCGTAGATCATCAGCTGTTTTTCATTCGTGTGTAAACAGGTGGGTGGGGGTGATGGAGGAAACTAAAAGGAAACAAAGGGTGTGAAGTATGGATTTTGCTAATCCGTCTACGTTCCAACACACACTTATGGTCAAAGGATTTGGATTATGAGCAAAAGATGAGCTCCTCCCTTCCACATGGGAGAGGAGAACCAGTGCTTGTGTTCTGGAATACCTACTGGTTTTCCTTTGGAGACCCCAGACCCAGAACCCACCAGAGGGATTCTATACCTCCAGCCTGGGAAGTTAAGGAATAGCTGGAGAGCCTCGCTTGGGTGAGGGATTCTCCAGGTACTGTATGACCTAATATTGCATAAGTAGAAGATGTTACCAGGAAACTTTGGGAATGGGACATCCTTTCACCACTGGAAAAGACTCTTTATGGGTATTTTAAATAAAGATCAGCTTCTACAGTTTGAAACTATAGTAACATGTTTACTGGAACCAAACAGCTGATATTCAAAATGCTTTGATTAAGAAATAAGCTGATGGGCTGACGTTCTCCTCCTCCGTTTCCCTCTCCTTTATTCCATCTATTTTAAATTTTCCAACCATTTTTCTTTAGCGTGTTTGAAGTCGTCACTCAAACGGTTAATCGGCGGGTTCATATCCAGGAGTTTTACAGCCGTGTTCATTATGCTCCGGCTCACATAACTTTATGTCCAACAGGGACCAGACGAGTGAACGTGGTGGATCTAACGAACAGTTTGTCCTTTTGGCGCAGCACGTATAATCTTTATTAGATTGAGCCGTAACATGGCATTGGCAGCAATTAGACCCTGGAAGGAGTCACTGCTGCAGAGGTTAATAACTGCAGTGTGTCTGCGCGAACCTCCGTTATGAGAGAAAGGTTAGTTGTATTAGCGACGGTGGCTGTGGGCCAAGAGACACACTGAGCCTAGAGCTCAGGAGGAAAGATTCAGAAGACGTCCTCCGCCCGCTGAGGAGGAGCTGGCGTCGGGTCGACGTCCAGGGCGGCCTCCAACTCTCAGTGAGCAAAGATTAGGGCTTTAGAGGAAATCAGAATAGCTGCTAATTGATGTTCAGGTAACATCTACATGGAAAAAGAGTAAAAAATAAAAATATTGTATAATTAAAAGTGCCAGACGATGCTGATGACAGTTTATTATTTTTGATTGAAGCTTCTGGATGTGTTTTTAGAGTAAACTATAAAAAATGACAGATATTTTGGAATCAAGATGTTATCTTTTGGTTCACTGCAGAACCGTTTTTTTAATCCTTCACAATAAGAGTCTCAAACACACACGTACCTCAAAACATCTTATGCTCATAAAATAGTTTATTATCCTTTTTTTTGTTTCATCAGACAAAAGTAACTATTTTATAAGCTACAGGTGTTTTGAGGTACTTGTGTATATTGTACTCTTATTGTGAAGGATTAAAGGATGTTTTGATTTCCTTTGTGGGCGCTGCTACAGAAACCACAAATGAACTTGGTCTTTAAAAAGCCACACTATGCAACTTTTTCATATTTTAAATCCTGTTCTTGAGCCAGTTTGTGCTAAAATGACCTTTACAGGGTTAATGAAATGTCACTCAGACCCCCACCGCCCTCTGTGGACAGAATACTGCACTTGCAACTTCAGAGTGGCGGTCCGGTCCCTGTTGGACTTAAGCCTAATTTATACTTCTCTGTTTTTGTCAGTTCAGATGGACGGACCGCCATGATCCGTCGTTGCAAGACCTCTCCAGCAGGCTTGCAAGGTCGGACGGAGTCGAGCTCTCTTTTCTAAATATCCGTCCAACGAGACGGAGAGCGCAAGCTTGTGATTGGTCAGAACGTGAGGTGACAAGCGAATGAAGAGGTGGAGGAGAACAAGTTTGTTTGTGTTAAAAA
>SSNS01000184.1:968138-983828 GCA_006937985.1 Aphyosemion australe
TTATCCTTTTTTTTGTTTCATCAGACAAAAGTAACTATTTTATAAGCTACAGGTGTTTTGAGGTACTTGTGTATATTGTACTCTTATTGTGAAGGATTAAAGGATGTTTTGATTTCCTTTGTGGGCGCTGCTACAGAAACCACAAATGAACTTGGTCTTTAAAAAGCCATACTATGCAACTTTTTCATATTTTAAATCCTGTTCTTGAGCCAGTTTGTGCTAAAATGACCTTTACAGGGTTAATGAAATGTCACTCAGACCCCCACCGCCCTCTGTGGACAGAATACTGCACTTGCAACTTCAGAGTGGCGGTCCGGTCCCTGTTGGACTTAAGCCTAATTTATACTTCTCTGTTTTTGTCAGTTCAGACGGACGGACCGCCATGATCCGTCGTTGCAAGACTTCTCCAGCAGGCTTGCAAGGTCGGACGGAGTCGAGCTCTCTTTCCTAAACATCCGTCCAACGAGACGGAGAGCGCAAGCTTGTGATTGGTCAGAACGCTGCTTCTTTATATATGTCACCAGCTCCGCCATCGCCGCCTCAAAAAATGAAAAGAGAGCCGACGGTATCTAGCGGCAAACACGGAGCAGCTTGAAGAATACCTCGCGATAAAACTCCGAAAATATGAACATTTTAGTCACCCGTGACTGGAGGAGTATAAAGATGCGCAGCAAGCGTTTTATTCGTGGACGGAAATGACGGGAAACGTGGGTTTAGAGGTGACAAGCGCATGAAGAGGTGGAGGAGGATGAGGGACAAGTTTGTTTGTGTTAAAAAGTCTCTTAGATGCAAAAAAGCACAATATAAACTGCAAATATAAACTGTAAATGCACTATTTTGGACCGGATACATGACAGGATACCCCAGAAAAGCGCTACGCCCTCTGTTGTCCTGGCAGGGAACTGCTTTGCAGCGCTCTCCAGGTGACGGAGAAGTATCAATTAGGCTTTAGTAAAGTGGAGCTGACATGCCTGGTGCTGCAGTCTGCTTCCAGCATGTTTCCTGCATGTTTTAGATCATGAACACAGCTGATGTGTTTGATTTAGTGATGAACCGCTCCTGTAGACACTAATGAAGGCTGAGGAGACGTTTCAGCTGTTAGATTAAGGTGTTAAAACGACCAACGCACAGCGTTGCTTTCACTACCGAACACTAGGGGGTGCTAAAACAAGCCAAAACTGCCAAGTGTTCCTTTAATTCTCTTTAGTTATGTCTGTTTAAAGGTCATGAGAGCAGAAGTGGTAGATGTGACTGGAAATAACCGACAGGACCGGTGGATGATCAAAAACGCACCGTCACCGACGGCAGAGACAGACGAGAAGGTTTCAGGGTGAGCCAATTATTCTGTCCGCCTGAATAATAAACCACATTTTTGTTGCTTTGTAGAAAAGATATTCAACCAGGTTGAAATGTCAAGAAAGAGTTTTTTTTCAGAGCTTTGCATGAAAGGCCAATGATGCAAACTTCTGATTCAAAACGAGGAAGTTCAAAGGCTGGAGCCCAGAAAGAAGCACCGTTTTAGACGATGTTGTCAGGTTGTCCATGCAATATGCAGCAACGCAGGGAGGTGGTACATGTAACACGGTTCAGATGTGTGTGTGTGTGCGTGCGTGTGTGTGTGTGTGTGTTTTGTGGACGTTTGATTGATCCCTGCTTAATTTGCTTTCCATGAGTGAAGACCATTCGGCGTCTGTCTCTCTGGACAACTGAAGACTTCTGCCGTCTCCTGTCCTTTATATCTGTTGGACTATTTTAGTCATTTATATAATTCTGGATGCATAAACCACACAAACAACTAATAAATGTACGTATTTAGAAAAGAGCTGGGCATTCCGGGAAGGTTAATCCACCGAGACCAAGAATTCATCTCAATAGATTAACTTTACCTGAATATAAAGTTCAAGGCAAATACCTAAGAACTGACACATGAATAGCAAAATGTGGAACACGCTGAAGTTATTAAAAATGATTCAAAGGGATTCATCCTGACAGAAACAAAAGGAGGACTTTGTGCTGAGATTTTAAAGGATGTTGCATTCATCTAAATGTCAATAATGAAGACCTCTGCTATAATGAAGCCCATGAATGCCTCCTTAGTGAGTCATTCTCATTTAATTAACCAGCACTTTCTTACATCCCCTTGAGATGTTTATTTATTTTCACAAGTGGGTGAATGAATGAAGTGTGAAGGTATAAAATACGTCTCCGTGAGCACGCTCTAATGCAGCCACAAAAGCAGCAACGCGGTCCTTTACGGAGCGCACAAATGTAATTACACACTCTGGCTTTATTCATAAACCCTTTTCCAGGAGTCACAGTTAGACACGATTTGAGTTCTGTGAGATATGAAGACATGCGCCGTCAGCCTCGGATGCAAATAGGATCCCAGTGCCGCAGACGTCTACCTGCCACTGCTGAGGCCATTTGAAGTTGGAGCTTTATTGCCAAAGATGTGATCAAAGGCAGGCTGCCAGGATAGCTCCATCTCTGTCTGGGTTGTGTTCCCCAACGTTCTCTAACACACACACACACACACACACACACACACACACACACACACGCACACACACACTCATCAGTTAAAAATCATTAAAATAGGTAAAGGGCATGATGAGGTTCATTGAGAGAGTGATTTAGAATGAGACGGCAATGTTTGACTTTCCCCTTTTTTAACGTTTTTTACGTGTTTTCCTGTCACAGTTCTCACTATTTGTCATCTTACCTGCATCCTGAACAACCTCAGTTTGGAGAAATCCTGTTTACATCCGATAGGACTGGTGAGTGATTATTCTGTGGAACTAGAGGCAATGGTCGCTCAGATTTGCCCTGAAATCAGTGCCGGTCAGTGTCAATCCTTGTGTCCTTGGGCAAGACCCTTCACTTTCAATTCCTGCTGGTGGTGGTCCGAGGGTCCGGTTGCGCCGATTGTGTGGCAGCTTCGCCTCCGTCAGTGCACCCTTGTGCAGCTGTGGCTACACTGTAGCTCATCACCACCAGCCTGTGAATGTGTGTGGGAATGGTTGTTGTTCCAGCCGTCAGCCTGGCCTCTTCAGCACCGAAGCCAGCTCTGCTCTGCTGTCCTCCAGATCAGCACCGTGGACAGCGAGCGGCCAGACTCGGCTCTTCCCTCCTCCTTTCTGCAGGCTCAGTGAGCAGCTGCCCTCACCCTTTCCCTAATGAGACACGCCAGCATAAAAGGCTGTCTGCCTGCAGCTGGGGAGACAACAGACCGATTACCTGTTGATCTCCAGATCCTTGCTAGTTGACGGTTACTTCGACCTTTGATAGTAAACATTTTTGCTTCGTGAAACTAGTTTACTCTGTGATAATTCTAGGAATTATACTTTTGGTTCCATCTTCTTTGTTTTTTGTTTCCTCTTCGTAATTAGAACCGCTGTTAAAGCTTGGATCTTTGTTAAATTTAACTTGTGTCCTTTTCGTTGAAGGGACTTCAGTTTTAATTAATACCAACGCTAACCTTTGGTGTGTGTATATATATATATATATGTGTGTGTGTGTGTGTGTGTGTATTAGGGCTGTAACAATATTGGCAATATCACGATATCATCGTAGTAAAATGGCCACAATATCGTTGTGGTCTTGTCACGATATCGTACAGTACGTCTTGAGGTAAAAATAACACTTTTCAGTCTGCTCCACTGGAGCATAGCAAAGTAAACTACATAGACCATGATCCTTTGCTTTTGCACCATCGGCCAGTTCCCCAATGGGAGTGCGTGCAGCCCACACAGCAAAGAAAAACAAACATAAGTATTTTACGTTGTGAGTCTTATTATCGTGAGCCTCCCCACAATATCACAATAAATATTGTATCATGAGGTTCATATTATGACAATATCGTATGGATATTGTTACACCCCTAGTGTGTGTGTATGCATTAATATATACACACACACACACACACACACACTGCACTCATCAGTTAAAAATCATTAAAATAGGTAAAGGGCATGATGAGGTTCATTGAGAGAGTGATTTAGAATGAGACGGCAATGTTTGACTTTCCCCTTTTTTAACGTTTTTTACGTGTTTTCCTGTCACAGTTCTCACTATTTGTCATCTTACCTGCATCCTGAACAACCTCAGTTTGGAGAAATCCTGTTTACATCCGATAGGACTGGTGAGTGATTATTCTGTGGAACTAGAGGCAATGGTCACTCAGATTTGCCCTGAAATCAGTGCCGGTCAGTGTCAATCCTTGTGTCCTTGGGCAAGACCCTTCACTTTCAATTCCTGCTGGTGGTGGTCCGAGGGTCCGGTTGCGCCGATTGTGTGGCAGCTTCGCCTCCGTCAGTGCACCCTTGTGCAGCTGTGGCTACACTGTAGCTCATCACCACCAGCCTGTGAATGTGTGTGGGAATGGTTGTTGTTCCAGCCGTCAGCCTGGCCTCTTCAGCACCGAAGCCAGCTCCGCTCTGCTGTCCTCCAGATCAGCACCGTGGACAGCGAGCGGCCAGACTCGGCTCTTCCCTCCTCCTTTCTGCAGGCTCAGTGAGCAGCTGCCCTCACCCTTTCCCTAATGAGACACGCCAGCATAAAAGGCTGTCTGCCTGCAGCTGGGGAGACAACAGACCGATTACCTGTTGATCTCCAGATCCTTGCTAGTTGACGGTTACTTCGACCTTTGATAGTAAACATTTTTGCTTCGTGAAACTAGTTTACTCTGTGATAATTCTAGGAATTATACTTTTGGTTCCATCTTCTTTGTTTTTTGTTTCCTCTTCGTAATTAGAACCGCTGTTAAAGCTTGGATCTTTGTTAAATTTAACTTGTGTCCTTTTCGTTGAAGGGACTTCAGTTTTAATTAATACCAACGCTAACCTTTGGTGTGTGTATATATATATATATGTGTGTGTGTGTGTGTGTGTGTGTATTAGGGCTGTAACAATATTGGCAATATCACGATATCATCGTAGTAAAATGGCCACAATATCGTTGTGGTCTTGTCACGATATCCTACAGTACGTCTTGAGGTAAAAATAACACTTTTCAGTCTGCTCCACTGGAGCATAGCAAAGTAAACTACATAGACCATGATCCTTTGCTTTTGCACCATCGGCCAGTTCCCCAATGGGAGTGCGTGCAGCCCACACAGCAAAGAAAAACAAACATAAGTATTTTACGTTGTGAGTCTTATTATCGTGAGCCTCCCCACAATATCACAATAAATATTGTATCATGAGGTTCATATTATGACAATATCGTATGGATATTGTTACACCCCTAGTGTGTGTGTATGCATTAATATATACACACACACACACACACACACACACACACACACACACACACACACACACACTGCAAGCACGCAGTTGAACAAATGCGACATTTAACCCTCCAGAAAATAGTATGAATGATTTAAAAATAATAATTTAGAAACAACATTCTGATGGATTGAGCAGAAACTGAGAGGAACAGGATGAAACTAGAAATTTTGTGAAAGGGACCTGCCCACTGGCACAAGATATAGGCCATGTTTTATTGATATTGGGGTGAACACCCCAAAATTATGATATTCATAAGCTTCGGTGGCCTAGTGGTAGAGTGTCCGCCCCGGGACTGGGAGATTGGGGTTCAAATCCCGGTCAGGTCATACCAAAGACTTTGAAAAAATGGGACCCAATGCCTCCTCGCTTGACACTCAGCACTAATGGGTTGGATTGGGGGGTTAAACCACCAAATAGTTCCCGAGCGCAGCCACAGCTGCAGCTCACCGCTCCCCACCATGAGGATGGGTCAAATGCGGAGATGTAATTTCACCAGTGTGTGATGAATACTTGGTACTTTAACTTTAACACCCCTAAATCATGATATTGGGGTGACGTTGGGGTGAACACCCCAAAATTATGATATTGGGGTGACGTTGGGGTGAACACCCCAAAATCATGATGTTGGGGCGACGTTGGGGTGAACACCCCAAAATCATGATGTTGGGGCGACGTTGCGGTGAACGTCCCAAAATCATGATATATCTCACTTCCCACAGCCGAGCCGGTCGTTTTGATGCAACATTTGTGGGGGTGCACACTGCCGCCCATATTGGGAGATCTTGTTTGTCTGTCAGGAGGAAGGCAGTAAAAGCTGCTACCACTTGGAGGCAGAGCCGCTGCCGTACTGCTGCTAGGTTTAGCCTTTACCTCTTTTTGGCACTGCCATGGTTGCTAGGCAACAGGACATACACCAAAGGAAAAGGCAAGGAAGCTGTAGCTGAAGGCAGTGCTGATGACATCACTCACTGTTTCCACGGCAACGGTGACATCATCGGAACCCTAGCTACATTGACCTCAGAAGAGGCTCATTAGTGACTGGCGTCAGGTGAGAAGCACATTGCTTTTTCAACGGCTTTCCCAGGCACTAGCAAACATCGAATTAGAAACGCGAAGATGTCCAGCTACAAGAATTCAAAGAAATTTGAACTCTCGTGGTACGAGATGGTTCTACAGCAAGTTGAAGTTGATTATACTTTAAAAATCAACTTTGATTCAGATTCTGAAGAACCAATGCCTCTTCAACCAGAAATGGAAACTCGTGAATTCGATGAAACCAACCAACAAACCGCTTTATCTGCTGAACCAGAGATTCCTCAGCCTGTGACGTCCCAACCAGAGCGTTATTTCTCTGTCGAGACGGTCCAGCAGGAATCTGAATGCAATTCCAGAGAAAACAACGAACTTTTCAAGCAGGTTAGTGAACTTAAAAGGAAACTTGAAAACAAGAACAACTGTTTGAAACAAGAAAAGGCCAAAAGGATTGCAGCAGAAGCTAACTGCGTGTCCTTTAGAGAACGAATGGAAGAGTTAGAACAGGGGCTGGATCGTCAGCAGAACATGCTGGTGATGTTTCAGAAAAGATTACAGGAGCAGAAGAACAGAAACGATGATTTAAATCAGATCTGCTCTGATCTCAAAGGGGATGCAGAAGAGGAGTCTCGGTTTTCTGGACTCCCAAGAAAAGAATTAGAAACGAGAATTATGGACTTTGAAATTCAGCTCAAGAATGAAAACGCAGAGAGAATCACGACCGAAAAGAAATTTCAGGAAAAGCTGGTGAGTTTAAAACACCAGCTCCAAGAAAAAGATTCACTTTGCGAAATTCTGCAAAACGGTTTGAATCAGGAACGCCAGCTCAGGTTCGGCTACGAGCACGACCAGAAAAACTCGCAGCACAGAGTCGCCGTCAACGAGACCCTTAAGAAGGAGGTTAAAGACCTGAAAAGGAAGAACGGTGACTTAAGCGAGAGGCTGGATAATGCTACGACCGACCAAAAATTAGCAGACAGAAAACGGCTAGAAGAGCAAAACAATTTCAAGCACCAGCTCAAGGAAAAGAAAACCATCTGTGAGAATCTAGAAAAACGTTTATCTAAAGAGAACCAGCTCCGTCTGCTCCGAGAAGGGGAGCTGAAAAAAACTAAGGATCAGATTAGTGTGGCGAGTGCAAACATGAAAAAACAAATAACTGATCTAAAGCAGACAAACCTGGAGCTCAGCGAGAAGCTAGCTAACGTAAAGCCCGGAGACAAGGCAGACGAGAAGACGTCTGAGAAGCTGGAGAGTTTGAAACTGCAGCTCCAACAGAAATCCATCGTCTGCGACGAACTTCGAAACAGTCTGAGCGAAGAAAAACAGCTCAGACTTAATAGTGACGCTGAAAAGCGAGTTCAACTCCGCGAGTTCGAGCAGAGAAACTCGGATTTCTGTAGGATGGTGGACAAAGAGAGGTTTGAATCGCAAAGGACGTTCACTGAGGAGCTGGAGAGTTTGAAACTGCAGCTCCAACAGAAATCCGTCGTCTGCGACGAAGTTCGAAACAGTCTCAGTGAGGAGAAAACCCTGAGACTGCGTTATGAGGCGGAGCTGGATAAAAACAGGGCTAGAGTTAGTCAGAATTCACAGCAAATCAGCGCCCTGGAGCAGAGAAACTCGGATCTCTGCCTGCTGATAGAGAAAGAACGCTTCGGGAAAACTGAATTGGAAAAGAAGTTTGTTTTGGAGCTGGACACTGTTAAAACGCAGCTGAAAGAAAAGTCTTCAGTCTGCGAACAGCTTAAAAAAGTTCTGTTTGAAGAAAAAATGCTGAGGCTGAGTTGTGAGGGTGAGCTCGCTGAAGGCAAGGCGAGATTCGATGAAAACGCTCATCTAAAGACGGAAAACGAAGAGCTGAAGCAGAGAAACTCGGATCTGCTTGTGAGGATGGACAAGCAGAACGCTAAAAGAACTGAATCAGACAGGAAGTTGATCAGAGAGCTCGGGAAAGCTTTACGACAACTGAAACAAAAAAATTCAGCATGTGAAGAACTTCAAACCAGTCTCAGTGACGAGAAACGGCTGAGGCTGAGTTATGAAGCTGAGCTGGACGACTGTAGGGTTCAAATCGGTGAGAATTCCCATCTAAAACAGGAAATCAGCGAGTTAAAGGAGAAAAACGCTGATCTCTGCCTGATGATGGACAGACTGCAGAGTGACAAGGCTTGTTTAGAAAATCAGTTCACAGAAGAGCTGCAGAGCGTCAAGGAGCAGCTGGAGCATAAAGCTGCACTTTGTGAAAAGCTGAAAGGGAATTCCTCCAACAGACTCACCCTCATGCTTAAACTTCAGGAGAGGCTGAAGGTAAAAACCAGTCTCTGCGAAAACCTGGAGAAGCAGTTTATGGAAGAGCAACAGCTGAGACTCAGTCTGCAGTCTGAGCTCGACGGGGTTAATCTCCTCACCAATACAGAAAATACGGAGGACAGGGAGTCAGACGAGTCTTCAGAAAACTCCCAAGATGTTCCACAAACCATTAACAAGGAACAGGAGAAGGTCTCCAAGTGGAGACGCTTCAAAAAATGTTTAACTCCGAGACACCGCCGTAAACACAAAAGTAGGACATCTGAAGAGTAACCCAACTCCCCCACAAGGAAACCACTAATCTGACCACCAGTGATTATTATTAGCCCTATTTTAGCAGGTTTTCACTTGCTTCCTGGCTTTTATCAGATCAGGATTCCCTCATATCATCTAAACTGATAACCCCCTACCAACCGGAGGTCAGCAAACCCTCTCACAAACACCTAAAGCGCGTTCCAAGGCTAGCGGCGAACGTGCTTTTCGATTTACGGCCCCTAAGTTGCAGAAGGAACTGGCTCTAGTGACACGGTCCTCCTCCATAACCGTGTTTAAGTGGCGTCTGAAGACCCGCCCCTTTAGCTTAGCTTGTGTTTAAACTTTGGTGATTCAGTCGTGTCTTTTAGGGACGTGCCTGATCACACTAAGGCTGTGGTTTTATACGTATGACCCCCCTTATGAAAAAATGGGGCATCATGGTGGCACGGTGATTAGCACTGTTGCCTAGCAACAAGGTTGCAGGTTGAAATCGCAGCTGCAGTCTTGCTGTGTGGAGTTAGCTTGTTCTCCCCATGCATGCGTGGGTTCCCCCCACTGGCCAAAACCATCTTTAGGTCAATTGGTGACTCAAAACTGTCCCTAGGTGTTAGACATTTAATGCTGGTATGTTTTGTTTATCTCCCTTTGTCCCTGACAGGGACTGTCCAACATGTCCCACATCTCTTGCCCAGTTTAGAAGATAAATAAGGGAGCGAATATTTATTCAGAGAAGTTAAAAACCCAGTCTGAGTGATAAACAAGACCCCACCACCACCCCTGCTCTGTCTCTTAAACCCCCAGTCAGTCGTGGCAGACGGCTGCTCGTACTGAGCCAGGTTCTGTTGGAGGTTTCTTCCTGTTAAAAGGGAGTTTTCCTCTCCACTGTCGCTACATGCTTGCTTAGTATGAGGATTGCTGTAAAGTCTCTGACACAACAAGTCAGTGACTCGATGCAATCTGCTGGGTTTCCTTAGGTAGGAAACTTTTAACTAATTGGAAAATTTTAAACTGAATTCAATGCATTGTTTAAATATTTGGGTTCAACTGGAATGTTTACTTTCTAAAGTGCTTAAAGATGACTTCTATGGTGAGACAAACAGACAGATAGAAAAACAAACAAAAAGCAAAAAAAAAAACAGCAACAAATAAATGAATCAATCAATCCCAGCCAGCACACATAGGTGGGCCTCATATGGGATCTATATGGGCAAGCCATATCTATCTGTCTGGGTCCCGACAGGGTTTGTCCACGGTTTTCAGAGGGTTTGACACAAACACCAGCAAACCCCTGTGGGGCCACCATGGAAGCCACGGACAAATCCTGTTGGGACCCATACGGCTTGCCCATATAGATCCCATATGGGGCCCATGTGTGCTGGCTGGGAATCAATTAATATGAATACACAAGAAATTGAAAGAAATGGCGGTATACTACGCTAGTCACGTCATCATGTTAACTCCAAACACCAGTGTTTGAAGTTCGAATTGCACCACACAGAAAAAATAGAGTAAATGTTTGGAAATTCTCAAGAAAAAAATCAATACGCTGCTTTTAAATATTGATTCAGTATCATAACATGAAATATTGTAGTATTTCAGTTAGGGCTGAGCGATATCTCGATATTTTAAAACGTCAATATAATTTCAAACAAGAAACAAGATGACTTAGTAACATTTATATTGATGTAAATATACAACCAGTGTATTTCTAGAGTTAGCAGACACAGCTAACCGCTAGCTTGCTCTGTCTCTTATATGTATTCTCACACGTCTGCTAAATCAAGAAACATCTGGGTCAATGTTCCGCCCTAAAACTTAGAATTTGGCTTCATGGTTTTTAATTATTTGGGGACGTTTGTTCATGTTTCAGCAAACCATCTCACCAACGGAATTCTTTTTATCCTGCTTGTGCGAAAAGACGGGCCAAACCCCTTCCTCGTGTAATCAGGAAACAGGTACGGAGAGCAGCAGTGGCCAAATTACCGCAAACATTTTGTAATGGTTTGATTAGTTAATGTTAGGGGTTAAAGTTTTAATTTGAAGGTAAGTTCAGCGGGCAGGGGAAGTTGTTCCGATTACGGTTTTTGCCGCTTTGTTATGCTAGGAAATGCTTCGTTATAAGATATTCTGTTGAAAAAGTTAAAAGGATATTCCACCCAAAATTGAAATTTTGTCCGTTGATATATTTGCCAGAGTTAGATAAGTGGGAAAAACTCCTTTGTAACCATTCCAGTCAGTCATTCTCCTGACCCAGCTGTACTCTTTTCACTTTAGCTTAGCATAAAAGAGAAGAAAACACCGCTCTTCTGTATGAAGGTGCTGGATTAGGCCTTAAGTTCAATGAGGACAAAAATCTGCACACTTCTATCTGCTGAAAAATAATATTTATTGATCAAGCTTTCGAAAGCTTGATCAATACATTTTTTTTTCTGCAGATAGAAGTGTGCAGCTTTAGCTTAGCATAAAACACAGTAAGTGAATGGATCCAACTAGCACTGTGAGTAAAAAGTCCTTAAAATCACTTAGTAGTGATCCCAATTCTGATTAGTGACCTAAATAATCATTCATGCAAGTGAAAATAGTAATTAGTTACATAAAGGAATCACAGACGCCATTTTAGACTTGGGACTACTTTATGATAAAGCACAGCTGTAAGCCTCCGCTGAAAGGTGCAAGGCATCCCCAAAGACACCTGCTGACCCTAAACACAGATGTACATGTTAAGCGAACCGGCATAAAAACACACACACACACACAATTATTTAGGTCAGGGGTTCCCAAATTGGAGGTTGGAATCCCTAAGGGGGTCCCCAAAAGATTGCAAGGGGCCCCCACAATTTTGTCTTTGAGGTTGTGAGGTTAGCAAGATTTTATTTGTAAAATTACATTTATAAAATTCCAATAACACATCCTACAGTATAATCACAACTCCATATAAAAGTTATAACTCTGTATGTCTGTATAAAGTTTGTAAATGATCATATTTAATGTGTAAGCATGTAGGAGTTGGGGTTGGGGGTCCCGACTTGTCTTGGACAGGATAAAGGGGGTCCTCAAGGAAAACATTTTGGGAACCCCTGATTTAGGTCACCAAGCAGAATTGGGATAAAGTGATTTTAAGGACTTTTTTACTCACAATGCTAGTTGGATTACCATTTATCCAACTCCGGGAAATATGTCAACAGGCAAAATTTCAATTTTGGGTGGAATATCCCTTTAAGAGTTTGTAAGGCGTTGGTTACGGCCGACAGTAGCACGGAATAAATACCCATAAAAGAGCAACCAAGAGCCCGAGTCATCGCAATATGATTGCTGATATGAGTCAGTATGATTCCAGCCATGTTTGCCCTAATAACTCTACTAACTCCACAGTGCATGACTCACGTGAGTGTAATCCTCCGAGTAGTAGACGCAATTATGAATTTAACTTAACATGATATTTTTATTCCTCTGGACAATAATTACTGGTAATAATGTAAATGATTGAATATGAGCCACCAGATGGAATTAAATTTTTTAAAATAATCATAATTCATCATCATGCTTTATTTATAAAGCGCTTTCCACCACCCTCTAGGGGGGCCCAAGGCGCTGAACGGAATAAAAGGTGGAAGCAAGTATTAAAAACATTAAAAACAGAAATAAAAACATAGCCATAACTAAGAACAATAAAATGCTAACTAGTTTAGATAAAAGAAAATTAAAAGGGTTTTAAGACCTAAAAAACCCTACGTACTAAATAGTTAAAAGGCAATGAAACAAAGTGTAAAAACCCAAACCAAAACAGGGGAAAGCCATTCTATAAAAATGAGTTTTCAACCTGCTCTTAAAGACTGCCAGTGATGGGGACCGTTTGATTTTTGTGAGCGGGAGCTGGTTCCAGAGAGAGGGTGCAAGGACTTGAAAAGCCCGATCACCACGAGTCTTAAACCGGGTGCGAGGGACAATAAGCGAGTTCTGGTCAGCCGACCGCAATGACCTTGAGGTAACATGCTTTATTAAGAGCTCCGCTAAGTGGGGGGGGGGGCACATCCTTGGAAAAAATTAAAGACAAAAAGCAAAATTTTGAACTGTGCCCAGTAGGAAACTGGTAACCAGTGAAGGGAGGCAAGCACGGGCGAAATGTGGTCCCTTTTCCTAGTTCCAGTCAAAAACCTAGCTGCACTGTTCAGAACTAACTGCAGGCGATGCACAACAGTCTGCCCCAACTTGAGATACAGCATCTGAAGATTTCTCACAAAATCCCAAACAAAGATGAATTCCACCTTTTGGTCAAATATGGCAATGCACGATGCAGTGGGAGCTTGACCTGTAACATTTGCAACAAGGAAAACATTGTTCATCTCGATAAACATCTTAGAGATGCCCACTGTTTATTTTCATCAGAGGAACGAGAAACCTTCTTGAGAGAAGCCAAGAGAGCAGCTATAGTTAGAGCTGGCCATTCTGCAGGCCTCTAACCCAGATGTTGCCCTTGTCTCATGGCCAGGTGACCCCTAGAGGTTTAAAAGATGATGAGCCAACAGATCGCTGACAGCCAGAAGTATTACCCACCATCCAAAGCTACCTGTTGGTCTGGTAGGGAGCTACTACTGATGACGCTCTGTTCTCTTCCCCAATTGCTCCCTCATTTACACCAATTCTCCACACATAGTCTACATTAGCCTACATTATCCTCTCTGTTCTGGATAAATCAGCGCTTGGATATTTTTTCATGGACATACAGATGCAGTAATGGACATTTTTTATATTGCATGGACCAGTGTTTCTGTTGTGATTCGGGGACAGTGGTTTATTTTCCTTTATTGTATGTTATGTGTATTGTTTTATTACTTTTTGGGTGTTAATACATGGTGCCTGCGCAATCATACCTCAACCTGTGTTGTGTGGTTCTTAATTCTTGTCCACCAGCTCCTGTAGACGACCCAGGATTTTCTGATTATGTCAGGTTATAGCAAGATGTTAACGCTATTGCTATGGTTTGGATAATAATATAACTTGATAACACTAACTGGTTAGCACTCAATAAGTGTTACAAACACACGCATAATGAACACATACGTAATGAATGCACACATACTGAGCACACACAAAATGAAAGAGGGAAGTCTGGGCCTCTGCTTAGGCTGCTGCCCCCACAACCCGACTCCGGATAAGCAGAAGAGAATGGATGGATGGATAAATTATCACTGAACATCAATAAATTACAGGAAATTAAAAATCTAGCGTATAGTTTAACCTAATGAGCTCATTATCTGAATTTCAGAAATGTGTTGGAACATGAACCAGGTTCTGTTTAAAACAGAAAATCCTAAAACATTAAAAGATAAATTTCCAATATAAATGATGCTGTGGGACATTTAAGCAGGAAATGCAAACAAAATGTGTTTCATCAGGAACGTCATGCTTAGAAAAAGAACCTCATAGACAAATTACTGGATGCTGTGATAGGTGGGGTACATAATAAAAAAGGTACACTCTGTAATACCATTGCTCTGCTGTGCCCTCATCCCGCCATCTTTAATTCTCCTGACACTTTTGATTTTAGACTTTGGAAAAGGTGAAAGTGAACCTCATTCAAAAGTCATGACAAAGAGAATTCTCGTAAAGTGCTACGCAGAAATGGCTTTCATCAATTGTTTCAGGTTGAAATTGACATACGTCATTACTCATACATTAGTATTACATTATTTATATGGAATTCTGTGGTAAAGCGTAAATATCAGATGTCAAATGTAAATACTGCAATCTCTCTAATGTATGAACTGCTGCCAAATTTAGGAGAATTGAGCTGTAAAGAGGGCAGCAATCCTCTTTGCTCTTGGCTGCACTCAGACTACCTGTTAGCTTAAAATCCTGAAGCTATTTCTTTAAAAAGAGGCTGCCTAGAAACCAAATATAATAAATGTTCATGAGTTTTGCACAGAAACACAAGTTTGTATTATAAATACTAACATATATTCTTTGTGAACTAAAGGGTAAAATAAAAGCAGTGAAAGATGGATTTTGTCAACATATTCGATGCTACATTAAACACTGATGCAAGACAATCTAATTTACGAGGACATATTTTCAGACGCTGGCTGCAGAAATAACTAAATTAAGGCGTCTCATTTGCTCTTTGTGGAACAAAGAGGAGTAAACAGAGCTGCTAGTGTTTTGCATCAGCTGGCTTTAACTTTATTTTTAGATTGATGTGATGGAACTTACGGGCAGACGTGTCCAGGATGTATTCACCAGTGAGAGGAACGGTAGGCCCCGGCTATCTTTGATGGGATAACTGGGGCACAGAAATTACATGCATAAATGGAAACCGTGTTAAGTATATTGGACAGACACTCATATTTCTGGAGCCATGTCAGTCTGCTGCCACTCAGCAGCTAAATACTCTGAGAAAACTCTCTGAATGTGGTTTAAAAAAACGGAATGCTGCTAAAGTAGCTGCATTGATTTCTATATTAATGAGCATCTGTTGTCCACGGCTGCTTAATGCTGTGTGAAATCCCTCTTCAGTTCATTAAATCCCTGCAGCCATCTGAAGCCAGCAGCACACATTTATTGATAAAATCTGCATTCTGTTATTTGATGAGTGCACGGGGCTATTGGTGTATTTAGAATAGATTGCCGGTGATGTTGGCTTCAGTGAAATAACGACAGACACAGGACATTGTTTTTGTACATCACCAGATTAAATCAGAGTAACAAAAATACTCTCACCTGGCCCAAAACATTCTCAAGCAGATTAAAATCTTGTAGGTTTTGAAGTTTTCTGGGCCAGATGTTTGCCTTCGTGATGGATCAC
>SSNS01000184.1:993148-1041282 GCA_006937985.1 Aphyosemion australe
AAAAATAAACTTCTGTAACAAATATAAAGTCATCGCAGTGATCTTACAGGTGATTTCAGTAATCCAGCTCAGACTGAGAGACCATCTAAAGGCTCAGGAACCCTCTGCAGGTGTTCTGGATTCATCAGCTAATTAGAGTGTGACACTTTGAGTCTAGAATATTGAACCTTTTCACTATATTCTGATTGTCTGAGATTGTGAATGTGTGGTTTTCATCAGCTGTAGCCATAATCATCACAATTATGACAAATAAAGGCTGAAATACCTGGCTTTGCATGTTATGAGTTTCACCTTTAAGTTGAATTAAATGCACTTTTGCACCTTATTGTCATTTTTCCAGTTTCACCTGTGTATCTTTCTCAGTTTAGTTTTCTGAAGTTAGATAATGCTAGAAATGGGGGACGACTTTAGAGGCTGATGACCACAATTTGGGAATTAAAGGAGAGCACAAACAAATTGTCACAAGGTGAGGAGGCAGAGATTAAACTGCAACAAGAACATTTCTAGAACAGTTAAATACGTACATGTTTATGCAATTGTGCACATTTACTCATCGCCTGGTTTCATACTCAACATTCAGTGAGGTTCTGGTTTAACTGAAATCTGCAGAGTGAGATGCAGATCTTGGATATTTCTCCAAGCACGATCTGACCCCGAGTTGAACTTGCAAGGACGCTGACTACAGGAGAACTGGCAACAGCCCGTAATGTTTTCCATTTGAGAATAATCTCTCAATAATGGATTCTAAATTGTTTGAAAAGGGCCTTTTAACATTCTCCAGATTAACGGACAGCAGCGACGACGTCTCACTGCTGAAGTCATTCTTCTTTGGCACACACCTGAATGCCTGCTGATGATCAGTTAATCAATGCATTTAATCAGCAGCAGCCGGCTGCTTCTTAGCGTTTATTTCCCATTAAAGATGGACACAGATTTTCACACAAGTCCTGCATTTTGGCTTTATTTAAATAGGATATATGCTCATTACAGTTATGAGCTGGTTTTAGGATGAAGCAGGGAAGACGTTCAAATATTTTAAATTTTAAGCAGGATATGAAACGCAGGTTGTTGTAGGACCCACCATATAAGGTAATCCAGGAGGGAGCCAGGTATGGTTTCAAAAGTAAGAATACCTTTATTTGTCCCTCAGTGGGGAAATTGCAGTATTGCAACAGCACAAGTACAGTAAAGTAAGGTGAAGTAAAGTAAAACATGAGTAGTACACAAACAATATCACACAAAAGTATTTAATAACTTGAATTAAAAAGTATTGAATTGTAAGTTTGATAATTGTTGCACATAACAGTAGTAGTAGTAGTAGTAAGTATTACACATGTTTTGGAAGGTGATGACAGGTGTAGTGGTATGTTACAGATGTATGTGTTACATATTAGGATTAACCATTATAGAGTCTACAGCTGCAGGAAGGAAAGACCTGCGGTATCTCTCCTTCGCACAGCGAGGGTGGATCAGTCTGTCACTGAAGCTGCTCTCCAGAGCACACAGGCCGTGCTGCAGGGGGTGTGACTCGCCCAGCACGGATCTACGTTTAGCCAGGACGCTCTTGTCACCCACTTCTCGCACTCAGTCCAGAGGACAGCCCAGGACAGAGCGAAAATAGTGTTTATTAAGCAGTGGTCTGGAGCAGGATCAAAACCATCAGGAGCAAACACAAAGAACTGACGATGAGCTGAGAATGGAACTGATTTAAATAGACAGGGGAGTGAACAAGGAGCAGGTGTGATGATTGCTGATGGTGATGGCCTACAGGTGTGACTGAGGGATGGAAGGTATTTCAAAAACACAAGACTGAACATAACTAAAAACAAACAGAAACTGAATGAATAAACATAAAACAGGAGTGCAACAAATAAATGGGCTGAACTAATAAACAGAAGACAAGAAGCAAAGAACATAACACTGGAGAAAACCAAACAGAAAACTAAATGAGGTTGAATGAGTCTTAAAGGAGTCATCACCTGAAATCTTCACTTTTCCACTTAAAAACATGTCTATAATGGCTTCCTAATGATTTTTCACTGGCTGAGAAGCTGATATTTAACATTGAAGCGTTTGTTTAATCTTGCCTTCTTCAACCAGCTCACATGCACCCCACGAGCACGCGCACTCCAAAACCAGATTAGCCTATATGTCGGCACAAAGGTCAAATATAAACAAATATGAACCAGCAGCGAACAAACCAGCACAACAAAGCTCATTTCATAACGTGAAACGCATAAATTATGTCTTACCGTTGACTCGTGTTATAATCCGTGTTACGGGAGACAAAACTCCGATCGGTGTGTGTATTCCAGCTTCACAACATCATAAGAGCCGATGCCTGGCTGTTAGCTTGCTTTGTCCCAACTCAACAACAAGCGAGGGCGCCATTACGCACGAGGCGAGGCTCGGGCTTGTTCATACACGGTTGGATCCCGTAGGTCACTGCCAGGTCGGGTTCAGTTATAACTTTTGTTGTTTTGGAGCAAGACGCTGAAGCCGCGTCCTGCTTCCTTCCACCAATCAACTCGCTCCTCAGTCCCGTGCTCGTCCGAGACAGCCGAAATATCGCGTGTGATCTCGCGAGAAAATATGCCCTTCACAATAACCTGAGAGAGTAAATCTGTAAGGCTTGTTTATGGCATTCAGACATCCATTCTGATTGCTATACAGCCGGTATTATAGGTGATAACACTTTTAACAAAACCAACCAAAGACCAAAAGGATAAGGCTAACTAAACTAAACACTAGGACTAGGATGACAAGGGGCACAAGGACAGCAGCTAAACTGAAGGGTGAACTAAATATAAGAGGACAATGAAAGATAACTAATATGGGGGAACAGCTAAGAAAAACAGGGGTCAAAGGTCATAGACACAAAAAGGAGGCTAAACAAACAAGGACCTGACAATACAAAAATACACAAAAAGGATAAATAAAACACTAATGAGCTGGGGAATGGAAATGGCAGAACTGATAATGGGAAATAAGGTAAAAAACTTTGAATGATAAGTGATGTCTTGGTTCTGTTGTATTCTTGTGTGTGCCCCCCCCCTCTTTCTGCAGGTCTAGAAGCAGATTATTTAGCATTCTTTGTTTATTAATGTGACCCCCCCCTTTCATTTCCATGTTCGTTGGGATTTAAAACAACCGAAAGCTTTTCTAATAAAGTTTTGATATCAGGCGGGGCATTATAGTTGAATCCATAATACTCCACCTGAGAGAGTAAATCTGTAAGGCTTGTTTATGGCATTCAGACATCCATTCTGATTGCTATACAGCCGGACAGGACACGGGGAGGAGAAAAAAAAAAAAAACAAACAAAAAGGAAAGCTCGACCCTTCTTTGGGGGGATAGAGCTTGGTCCCATCGCTCTACAATCTTCCTGTCGAGGGATTTTCTCTATCAAATGGTTTGCCCTTTGTTGGACAATAACTCGGGAACGGAAGCACTTAGAGCCTCACAACCAACTTTCGTCTGTCATAATTTGATCCTTCTGAACACTCCAGAAGTGTGTGCGGGTCTCTACGACCATTGTTTCCTGAGATACAGCCAACTGGAAGCAAAAAGTGGGCATATCTCCAGAATGGAAGGTCCCACGGTCCCAGCGGATGCCACCGTTGGAAAGCCAGACCCTTGTTTAGGGGGGTTAGAGCTTTGCTGCTTGGCTCTACGAGCTTCCTGTCAAGAGATATTCTCAACTAAAAATTGCAAATTTAATTAAATTTTAATATTTCACTGTTTAAATGCCATTTAACATGACTTAAAAAGCAAATAACTCAGAAAATAAGCTCATTCTGCTTCAGACAGCCGAACTATTCACATTTTCTCTATCTACACTTCCTTATCTACACTGCCATGTTACATACACTTCATACAACACACTTTTTTTACATTTTTAACACTGATACACTATAAATACATAAAAACATCCACTCACACCAAAAAATAACACACTTTTACAGCCACCCTAGACAACTTCACACTGTCATTGACACACTCACACTGAAGATCGCCATGGATGACTTGTATCATCTGCTTACTGTGGGCAAGGAGAATACAAAAAACCTGCTTTTGCCATTTGAGGAATGCAGTACGGTGGATAATTTCCTTGCTAACCCAGACATTCTGATGCCAATCTTCCCAACCCAATTGGCAACTATGCTAACTTGAGAAACAGCTTCTGAGGATTTCTCACAAAATCCCAAACAAAGATTAATTCCACCTTTTGGTCAACTATGGCAATGCACGATGCAGTGGGAGCTTGACCTGTAACGTATGCAACAAGGAAAACATTATTCGCCTCGATAAACATCTTAGAGATGCCCACTGTTTATCTTCATCAGAGGAACGAGAAACCTTCTTGAGAGAAGCCAAGAGAGCAGCTATAGTCAGAGTCGGCCATTCTGCGAGCCTCTAACCCAGATGTCGCCCTCATCTCCAGACCTGGATAACAATTATGGCCAGGTGACCCCTTGAGGTTTAAAGGATGGTGAGCTAAAGGATCGCTAACAGCCAGAAGCATTACCCACCAATACCTGTCAGATCATGGACTTTTGGGGACAAAGTATGACATTGACAGGGTGGTCAGTGAACTAAACAATGTAAAATCTGTTTGTGAGCGGATTGCCTACCTAGCTCTGCCACCCTTCCAAGCTGATGTGGTAAAGCCCCATTACAATGGTTAATTCCACAGCCGGTAAGAGACTCGGATGGCAACACAGCTTTGGACACTGCCTGGCCCAGACTGAGCAGGGAGCCTTTTTAAATCTAACAGTGGTGCCAACTTACCCTGACAGCATGGCAACAAGCGATCCCTAGGAGTCAAGATGTCGAAAGCAGGCAGCCGCACTTCTGAACTAGATCAGGGAATCTTTTACAGAACAGATCAACGACCTGCCAATGGAGGACATGAAGCGGGACTCTATACAGAAAAATAGCTTGTCCAACCCCTCCCACTTTAATTTTCTTGAGCAGGATCAGGAGTTCATCTTGGATATACAGACTATGATTCTCCTTACTCTGCCCCAGTTTGGACAGAAGAAACCCACTCTATTCAATTTGGATGAATGGGTACAGGCTGGTGGAGTGAAGCGGGTGTCTGTGCATGCTGCATGTACCCTGGAGCCTGTTGATCTGGCAGACAACAAAAAGGTGCACCTGCTGTGCTCCAGGGACGGTCTGCAAGAGTTGATGGGTACACAGGGCTGCCTCTACCTGGACCCCTAGCCTAGTGAACTAGACCAATTCTTGCTATATATACACATATATAGGATGGCTTGCCAGGCTACCCGGACCCCAGCATGGCAGTGTGCCAACTATCATTCCAATTTAGATGGTAGGCCACTACCATGCCAATGCTCAATGTTCTTTTTCATGGGGACGAGTCTCATGGAAACCTGAACTTTCTTCAGGTTCACACACACACACACACGCACACACACACACACACAAAGGAGTTGACTCCTTACTTAAGTAATTTGTAGATAAGTATTTAAAGGTACAGTAAATAACTTATTTTCAAATTCTTTTCTTGAGCCAGGAGGTACTAACGACCCTATACGGTGTGAATGAATAGTCATCTCTCAGGACATGTTCTGCATGTCAGTCTAGCCTCGCTCTATTGGAACCTCAGTAAGCCCAAACAGTCTTGTGTCTTGCCAATCACAGCATTCTGTCGGTTTGGTGGGTGGGATGTTATGGCAACTGAGCAAAAAAATACAAAGATGGCGATAGCTTGTTTGAAATGGCTTCGGCATCAACTTTGGACTATTTAGACTTGGGCTTTTCTTTGAGTCAAGAGCAGATAGAGGTACTTAAGTTCTTTAATTAGAAAAAGGATGCATTTGCGTCTTCTTCGACAGTGTATGATGGACTTCCTCGTTGACTGACATTTGTAGAGGTGAGTATGTCACATTGTTTGTTGTCCATGTGGAGACAGTTTGAAAGACATTTGTAGATTCCGCCCCACGACTGAGCTCTGTCTTTGGGTCGTGGCCAGACTCTATCTTCACATATAGGATGGGGTTCCAGGCTAGTTTAGTTCAGTTTAACTTCTGTTTGGAACGTCAAGGCTGCTAAGCCACAGGATTTATGCTGAATGAAGGGCAGGACTATATATGAAGGCTAGACCTTCCAAATTCACAGCCGCTCATTTCCAGTCCTAACAGTTGAGTCCTACCTGCATGAACCAGGTAGGACGGGTCCTCACAAGAATACCACCCCTGAATTTGGACACAGCTGAAAACGTCCTACTAGCTTGATGAGTCCAGTCGGCTGTGGCTCATTATGAAGAGTTGTTGATTTTAAATCGGAAAGCCACTGGTCTGATTGATCTGGCTCCACACGCTGAAGTGTCCTTAGGTTTCCTCCAGTCGGCTCTTTGGATGAATGTGGCCTGTTGTGTAAAAGTGCTACCTAATTGCAGTCCATTTAGCTGATGTCATTAGCACTAATGTGATGTCATTCCAATGTGTATAAATAGCTTTAGTTCCTCTTCCATGCACCATTTGTACACTTTTTAAACTTGACGTGGATGTTTCACCGTTGTTGGTGACGCGTGAATACAGGTTGTGCCACACAGTGACTCGATGACGGTCAGAAATGTTTCTAACTGTTGTTTCATTAAAAAGCCTTTTCTTTTTACAAAGACACATCTGTCTTGTCCCATCATGTTTCTACCTCTTTCCTCCTACACAGCAACTCTGGGGTGCTGTTGTCCGCTCTCATTGGTCTGATGAGAAGCTGGGAGGAAAACCGAGAGGACGTCAAGTCCTGTGCTCAGTGGATGCAAAGATGCAGAAATAGGGACACACTGGGAAAAATCTACAAAACTCTTATGGATATAAGCTGAAAGTTTTCCAGTTTTGGGAAATTGAAGAGCGATACTGTAAAATGAGAAAGAGTTGTTGAAGATGCATGTGTGGTTCATCGTTTAAGCTGCACCCATCCATCTCTCTTTCCCCGTCTCCCCCTCACCTCTCTGCCTTCCAGCTCCAGACTGTCCCCAATGCGGTCGTCTACCATAATGAAAAAGGATGTCTTGTGTGTATGTGCACGTGCGTCCAGTGTGTTTGCTTGCCTGCGCGTGCACGTGCATGTGTGTGACGTGTGTGGTAATGAATAAGGATGTGCTGTGTGTGGAGCTGGTCGTTAATCACTGGCAGTGCTGGCAGCTAACAGATAAGCAGATTGATCCAAGGCCACCGAGGGAACGCTGCCTGGCACTGGCCCATTCATCACACACACGCACACACACACACACACACACTGTACACAGAGACTGTGGAAAGGCTAGTCAAAGTGTTTGAGAATCTCTCTGACTTTTTGTGTTAACATCGTTCAGAGTTACCTGGGTACAAAGTGAGCTCTGAGCAAAGAACAGACAGAAAAAGAAACTAGATCAACAATGGCAGCTGCTGCGGGACTACTCACCTGTAAATCCCAACTTGGCATTTGTTACAGTTTAAAACAAGCACACACAATTACAGACAAAAACACACACACACACACACACACACACACACACACACACACACACACACACACACGCACACACGCACACACACAGACAATTCAAGGTCTTTGCTTTGGTCATCCAGAAATCCCACAGGAGCCTCAAAGACTTGGGAGCTCAGAGAAGAACGGATGAATGGACAGATGGATGGATGGGAGGAGAGAAGACAGAATGACAGGATGACAAAACAGAGTTAAGGACACGCTCCAGTACTATGTGACAGCTCGGCAGGCCCACCGAGGAGCTGAGGAGCAAAGAGGAATACAGTCGGAGGAAAGGGATGAGAATAGCGAAGGGAGATGGAGGTCAAACATCTGTGGTTTTCCTTTTTGTTTGGCTTCCATCACATGGTCAGTGGTGGGAGGAGAGACGCCGGGAATCACAGATGTAGGAAAGAGTCAACCAGGCAGAACTGGCAATGACATTAACTTCCATTTGATGCTTTGACTGAACAAATCTTCACAAGTGTATCTTGATAAACTATGATTCCCAAACCTTTGCCCTCTGATCCTTTTCCTTTATTGTGCCACCAAACACCGTACCGTCCTCTCGTATAACCCAACAGAAAAGCAAGCAGTTACCAACTAAAAATCCAGTATTTACCAAAAGCTAGATTTTGAGAAAAAAATGCAAATACTGATAAGTGATAACAAACAGGAGCACAAAATGAATGAAAACAAAAACTAACTGAATGAATGCACAAATGAGTGGAGCACTCAACCCATCAGAACCAATGTTTGGTGACCAGTGATTAGAACAGCCATTAAATGCCACACAGTTTAAAACAAATATAGTATAAATTAAAGCAGTCACTAACAACGCCTGCCTGTTAAAACTGTGGTCCGTAGCATAACGTCATCAAAGAGAGGAGGAGAAGATTTTGAAATTTAATCGGCTAGGGCTCACGCCCCCGCTCCCCCAACCCCTAGCTGAAAGCCACGACTCCTACCGTGCACACTAGTGATGTGACAATCACAAGCTAATCAAATCTTTTGAACGGCTCTTCACTGTGAATGATGAGAACCAAGTCCGCGCACAGAACCGCTCATTTTGTCTTTCGTTAACTAGCTGGATTGTTACCGCTCACCCCATCCGCGCGCTCACGGAGATCGGATTGACGCTAGGGCCATACTAGCCTAAGGTAAACACATTACAACAATTATCTTTTTTTTATTGAAATAAATTTTGGTTAAAGTTTTCTAAAATGCAATAAATTACTCAGTATTTGCCTGTCCTGAAGAAACTTTGCCAACTCTTCATCAGTTTTGAGCCCGTGTAGATCACAAAACTCCATCTTGTAAAAGCAATGTAAATTTTACGCAACTGTTTTTAACATCTCACCACAAATTTTAAACAGTTAAAATTTTCTTTGAGAAGTAGAAGGCAGAATCAAGCATTTCTGTATTTGTTTTGGTTGCGCCATTACAAACCTCCAGCTTTTTCTTCTTCGTTGGTGTGCTAAGCTAACAGGGGCATCACCTGCTGACTGACAGCTCCCTCTTGTGGATACACAACTCTATTGGTCAATGCTCTACACTCTTGATTTGTTGTGCTGTAGAGGCCAGGGGAGATACTTAGGCTTTGTTCACACAGAATATGGAAAGGATGCGGTCCAGACTCTGTACGACTTTCACATAGACAAAAAGATAATTGAGGTTAGGTGAATCCAGTATATTTCAACATAAAGCCTATGTTGCATTATTGTTGCCGTCTTTTGTTTTATTTTAATTGCAGCAATATCAGTTTATGATAGTACATATTATTTTACAAGTATATCTGTCAAATTTCTAATCAGTTGTTGTTTACATGGGTGTAGATATCCAGAGACATTCAGCACACGAACAGCAGTCAGTGTGAATGCTAGTCTGTTCGGAAGCTGTACGAAAACAAGACCACATCTATGGGGGAAATACAAGTTATGAAAGATTACCTTTATATAATAGAACAGGGGCAAATTGTCAAGCCTAGTTACTTGTAACAATATCCAAATCTCACGATAAGATATTGTCACGATATGAACCTCATGATACGATATTTATTGCGATATTGTGTGAAGGCTCACGATATTGTGGCTATGCTAACAATAATACGACTCACAATGTAAAATACTTTGACTGGTATCCTCTGTGCTGCGTTCACCGCTGTAGCCTCTATCCTCCATGTTTGTTTATCTTTGCTGTGTGGGCTGCAATCACTCCCATTGACAAACTGGCCGATGACACAGAAACAAAGAATCATGGTCTATGTAGTTTACTTTGCTATGCTCCGGTGGAGCAGACTGAAAAGTGTTATTTTTACCTCAAGATGTACTGTACGATATTGTGACAAGACCACGACTATATTGTGGCCATTTTACTACGGCGATATTGCGATATTGCCAATATTGTTACAGCGCTACATGTTACTGAAAAAGTTTGAACCTCGTACCCTGGCTTTTTAGCGGTCAGGATACATTGTATTTAAATTGGTTTCTTATCCACAAATCTAAGCTGTCACAAACAAAGCTGATTTCCTTAAAGGAGTGTGTTACTCGTTTAATAAATACATTTGCAATGGTCTCTAGTAGGAATGAATGCCTTGAAAGTTGTTCTCAGGGGGAATAATATACCGATGCACCATTTCACTGACCTATAAGTTGTCCACTACATCACAGTTGAGCTTCAGATGGCAGGTTATGGAGTCTTCCTGATATGTGGACATCTCTCCTCTGATTGGCTAGCAGCAACACGACTCTACCACTGACTCTGTTTGCTCTGCAACGTTGATGTTTTATCTCCACCAATAACACAAGCCTGGAGGAGTTCTGCTGTGTGGTGGAGTTGCTAATGCTAACGGTTAGCTTCTACTAGCCCAGACGTTCTCTGCTGTTTCCTGGACGCTAAACCAACAACAGCCTTCCCCGTCGTGAGTCAAGATGGGTGAGTCCATGAATGTTCAGTGACAGTGTGACGTAGATCTGTCAGGATTTTCTAATCCTAGAGTTTCACCTAGAGTCTATTTTCTATCAGAAGCTAATGCAGGAGATAGGTGGAGGAGACTATTTTCATGTTCAGCCTGCATGTTAAACTCAGAGTGACCCATTAGAATCAGAAAATACATTTAAAAAATGGTTTTCAGTCAACCACACCTTTTAAATATTTGTTGAAATCTTCCTTGTTGACAAATCTATTTGAAATTCTGTCACGCTAACAGCCCAGGCTAATTCCATCCTTTCACTTTTATTCCTGTCTTGATTTTATTCCCCTGTATTCTCTCCATTACCCTCTAGAGCCAAGTCTGATGCTGAAATACTGCTGCATCAGCTAAAGCAAACCGACATTATCAAAATTCATCATGTCCGTGACATTTCTCCTTGAACGTTGGTCAGTCATAAAAATTAACAAGCCAAAGAGCTACACGAGTACTGAACAAGGCCTCTTCTCTCACCAGACAATTGTACCGTGTTTAGCTTCAACAACAGTGAATTCAAATTAGAAAAGATTCTAATTCATGCTGAGTGCTTTGAGGAGCATTAGGTTTTTCCCATGAAGACTCTCTTCCACCCCTATCTCAATTTACAACTACAAAGATTACGCACTGAGTTGAAGGGCAACACAATCCCGCTATCTTCTTTTTGAGATCAGTTAAAATGAATCACACTTCATCAAGGTGTGATTTGATGCTTTAAAATATCGTGAAGACCTTAGCAGCTCTTTCAGTTATGCTGCAATTGTTCGTGTTTGAATTGTCTTTAACCCTTTAAGCTGCTGCATGTTTCAAAGCTGAAATGAAGTGATTGAACAGTGGAAAGGGAATTACAAGCTTGTGTTGTTGATTTTTGTAACAATTTAAAAGGGATATTTACACTATTATTGAAAATTTGCTAGTTCACGACTTGAACAATTGGTAAAGGTTATCTGCAAGTTATTAGAATGAAGACTGCATGTTTTAACCCTTTATAGGGCAATCATTGAAGTAGTTTAAAATTTAAAATTTCAACCCCAGGGTGTTATTATGGGATATAACAAAAGTATTTTTCTGTTGTTACAATTTTCAAAAATATTTATTTTCACGGAGAAAATCAGAGAAAACGAAGTGCTCAAATATGGACGCCGGCCCTGTTCTGGTAACAGAAATCCCAAAATAAAAAACATGAACAAGTTAAAACAAACATTATTTTATAATAATATAAATAATTATAAGACACTTTAGAATAATCTAGCTAATTATAGAACATTATATCACTGTAGAATAATACTGAATATATCACAATTACTAAACAATACAGTAAACTTTTATAAAAACAGATTACTGTAGAATATTTTTGGAAGTTATAGAACATTAAATGCCATTTCTGATCGAATATAGATTATTAGAATATTTTAGAATATTATGTATTTGAGGATCTGCCTCAGTGTCATCTTCCTCCTCTTCATCATCATCACTGATGGTGAGACTCGCTGGCACAATAACGGTTTTAAAAACTCTGTTTTTTATAGAAATCTTAGTTTAAAACTGAAAAATATATTCAATGTTATAATTATTATTATTACTGTAACCATGATCATGAAGATTATGTCTAAAAACCAACAGATTTTACCTAAAAATAAACATAATTTCTTTTCCTTGTTTAGGGCGTATGATCAAATATGGCAGCTTTGATTTTCATGCTCTGATTTCACCAACTTCATTGAGTTTAACATTTACAACACATGTATCCTTATTTAGCACCACTAGTCAACCTTGTGATGTGAGAGTTTCATAAACCTAGCATTGTTAGTTTTAGAGATCTAACCGTAAACACAAGAGGAGACGAGCTCCAGGAAGGCAGTTTTCTGGTTTTTCAGAAACACCAATATTTGGCGCGTCGTAGCCCCGCACTGATTGGTCGAACGGCGCCACGATGCAAACTGTGACTAGCTATGATTGGTTGGGTGAAATCTCGTAATTCTAAGAGTCCGTGAAAAGGCACACCGACATCATGTATGATGTAAGTGGAAGTGTCTAAATATAGACGCTGGCCCTATAAAGGGAGTTTTGGACATTAGAATTCCTGCAAGTTGGGACTTTGAATATTCACAATTTGGCCTCAGCTAGATTATTTTTGGTAATTTTTGTATTTACAACACAATTAATGCAGACACGTTAATTGGTAAACTTCATAGGTACTGGTAAGAGAAGTTTGAGTAGATTTAAAGCATATTGCAATTTTTCAAAGGCATATGTCCATTTAACTTTTGAACCATAAAAATAGCATTTGCTCTGAAGATTAGTAAAGGATGCTTTTAAAATTCTGATGTGCATTCATCATTTTTTTATTTTATAAAAGAAATACAGCTAAATGCAGCCTCATACCATCAAAATACAGATGTTTCGTAATTCTAGTAATTATATTGACTTTATTAAAGGGTTGGGTGTATAGATGAACATCAATGAATATTATCACAAAAGCAAATTGGTATGACACACATTTACAGCCAACTAAAACGTTCTATAATTAATTTAATGCATTTTAAAACTCTGTTTATCATGAACAACAAAAAATTAAAAAGTTGTTTAATAATTTGAAAACAAGATTTGATTTGTGTTACTCTGTAAATCTGAGTGAATGCAGAAGCTTCCTCCTGTACGGTCTTGTACTGATGATCCTTGAGGCGCTCACCCTGTCCTGGATGGTGCTTTATTCTAAAACCTACACGTTCTGCCACATTTCACATGATGCTCCTGTGAGGTCATCCTCCTCCGATAAGCCACATTTAAATCCAGAACTTGGGTGAATCACACAGCAAAGCTGTCAGGGAACATCTTGTGAAGCAACACAACTGGCTAGCATGAGCGCTGAAAACGCCGTAAAAGGTGATGAAAGCCGGCATGTAATTAAAACGAGGGTTGAGATGATCTGGATTACTGAAATAAGAAATCATCTCGTGATTAAACGCGTGCTGCCACTATTGTGCTCGTGTCCTCAGATCTTTTTCTTGTAGGATTTAAGGAAGTCATTCCCAACCTCGTTATTTCCCAGGAGATGCTGGTACAAAACTCAGATTTCCGCTCGATCTTGTGTCTGTCAGGACAACTCCTCGGAGTAAGATTTAGACGTACAAGCTCACAAACAACAAGAGAACTTGGGTCAGCGGAGAAAGCCTCTGATCACAGGAGGGTGTTGAGGTGAAATTGAGGCCAGTAAACTGAAAAAAAGCAGCTCCTCATTAGAGAGAATGTAGAAAATACATGCTGAGACCGAAGAGATGGAGTTTTAAAGCAGACAAACATATAGCGCATATTTATAATTGGAGAGAGTTGTAAGAGAGAGCAGACAAGTGTACCATCAATGCTCCATTCCAGATATTTATTCATGTGTTGCTTATTCTCCAAAAGATTTACCTCCCAAGGCTATAATCAGGCTGTATCTCACCTAGTAACGGTAGTTAACGCCAGTCCCAGAATTCAACTACAAACAAGAAGCCACTAAAAGTATTAGAACTGTCTCCCAAACAAAATAACAACAAAATTAAGACAAATGTATGAAAGTTGACCATCACAGCAGAGCCACTGGTGCAGTCCTCGTCCCTGCAGGCCAGTATTCTCCATGGTGGAGTTGTTTTTCTGCTCCAACACGCCAGATTCGAATCAATGGGTGATTAACAGATTATTCAGGGATTTAAATCAGGTGTGTTGGAGCTGAAAAAACATGGTGGCTCTAACCCCTTGGGTGTTTCTCAATCTCAAGGAACCTCGCCTTGCCTTGCCAGGCCAGACGCCTTGCCTCCGAGGACACTGTCCTTCCTTTGTCAAAGAAAACGTTTAAATGGAACAGACTTGTCCCACGTGACCGCGGCCGGCCAGAGCCCGCCCCCTGCTTACTCGCCCTGTTAACGTCCCTCCCATCATAGTAATGTTAAGTTTCAATATCGAGCCTTTTACTTTTTTAATTGTGTATATTGGTTAAATCACATGTGTAAGTGAGTTAGTACCTGCTAGACACCGAAGCTGTAACTACTACTCAACTAACCAACCATAGAAAATGGGTTTGGATCTAAAAAACATTTTACATATTAGCCCAATGGCTACAATGGGTTGACTTACATTTAAACTGGAAATTTGCCCCCGAAGTAGCTGCTGCCGGCTCCTGATCACATCTGTTTGAAAATACCGCGCTGCATTCTGGGAAATTTTTGACCAAGAGAAGGCACCAAGGCACCTCTCATGCATCCTTGCTCAGTTAGCTAAACGGCTAACAAACGGAGGACAGATGCCTCGGAAGCACATGAACATTGGAACCCATTGGAACACGCCTTGGCGGACCCTGATGACGTAGCTCCTAGGAAACTGGGGCGGGACCAATGCATCAAGGCGAGGTTCCTTGCAACTGAGAAACACCCCTTGTTTCCACCGAATGCGAAAATGTTGCGAAATGGCCGCAAAACGTACTTTGTGGCAATTAGTCGCCGTTATGATGGACGGGTTCCTTTCCACCGGCAGCAAAGTGTAACCTGTGTTGCTTCATTTTTGCCGGATTATATTTTATTATTAGTCACAGGGATAGCAGTTCATCATTTATGATAGTTCATGTTGTTTTGTATATTTTATACATATTAAGGAAACCGGACCACATCAGTACCGCACGAGAAGTAGGCCTGGGACGATAACTTTTGCTGGACGATATTGTCCAACAAATTATTGATGATAAATGATATTATTGTGGACATTATCGAGACCAAAATATCCACTTATGTAATGTTAATATATCATAATAATGCAAGTACATGCTTTAAAATGCAACCATTAAACCTTTATTTAACACTGGAATGTCCAGAACCAGAACTTCTAAAAAAATAAATAAAACAAACAATAAAAATAAAATGATAAAGGACTCACTCTCTGTTAGAAAATATTGCACCAAAAACAATAAAATAGACCCTGTCTCTCCAAAACAATAAATACAACGGCCTATCCAGTGTCAACAACCAAAACTGCACTTGAACCCTCTTGTCATCCAGCGTCTTTGGAGGCGAGAGACAAGGAAAACATATACACACAGGCACATGGGGATATATTGAGGCTGGACAAATTATTGACTTCATTTTCATCTATCGTACTTATTGACTTATTATCGTCCCAGCACTAACGAGAAGTAAGGAACCAGGATTTGAGGCCAAGGGAGTGTCTGATGGACCCCCAGTGATTGAACTCATTTTCTGAAAGTTTTTAATAAACTACAAATTCTTCAGCACACTGAGTTAAACTTTGGTAGCTTTTTGAATCATCTTTTCCAACAACTCTTCCCCTTCTTACGCTTTCAGCACTCAAACACCTCCAGCGTGTACCTTTATGCTCCTGCACATTTTAAAGCTCACACAAGCTTTTTAAAACTGCACAATGCTAAAGAAATGAATATGCCAATCTCCCCCCTCAACATCAAAGGTTTATAACATTTTGACCAAAATATCACTTTCCTATTAGTTTGTGTCTTTCTGAAGTGTTTTTAATTCATGAGCTGCTCTGTGATACTTGATTTTTACTGCTTAAGGGGATATGTGATTAAACGGTAGGCAACAAGTTCTTTAATATTGCACAGGATTGCATCTCGGGAGTCTCTAATCTCTAATCTTTATAGACAGTGCACAGTGATGAGTTCAAAAGGATGAGCATCAACACATGAAAAATGTAGGACACATAAAAAATACAAGAAAATGATTAATAATATAAATTATGTCATCTTTTGAGACAATAGATGTGAAAGAAAAACAAATTTTCAGGATTTTAAGTTACAAATGTGAATCAAATAAAGCTTTTTTGGAAAAAGAATTGTAGACCAATGAGCACTTACAGTCATGTGAAAAAGTTTGGGGACCCCTGATAATTTTCATGATTTTCTTTGTAAATCATTGGTTTTTTGGATCAGCAATTTCAGTTAAATATATATAGCAGATGCACACTGATATTTGAGAAGTGAAATAAACTTTACAGAAAGTGTGCAATAATTACTTAAACAAGATAAGGCATGTGCATAAATTAAGACACCCTAGTTTTATTGATTTGAAAACCTTTAGCACTAATTATTGGAACACATTCAGCAAGGTAATGTAAATTTCTTGCATGACAATCAGGACAACAGACAGCAGTGGAGGGAGGATCTGGGATTTGATTTGTAAGATATTTACAGTATAAAACGGGTTACAAACTCTAGGCCTTGAGGGATGCCATCCTTCAAATTTTAGCTGTTTTCTTGCTCCAGCACACCTAAGTCAAAAGGCTTAGTGACCTCCTTACCAGGCTGAGTTCTGCAGAAAATTAATAATTCATTCAAATCAAGTATGTTGAAATAAAAGAGCAGCTGCAGGATGGTAGTCATCGAAGATGGAAGTTGATTTCCCATGGCTTCGAAGCTCATCTGATGAGGCCAACTGTCTTCCATAAAACAAAGAATTTTACCAATATTTACTGTAATAACTCTTCCAGACATATTTATATAAACCACCACGTTGTTTTTTTATATCTTTTGCTTCATCATAATCCTCGGTGACCTTACACAACATAATTCCAGTAGTTGAGGCAATACAACTACTTTTCAGATAAACTTTGTTGTCTCAGAATAAAAACAATCTGAATGAATATATTTTCAGAAATGTTTTATTTTTTCTGTTTTATTCACAAATCTATATAAATACAAGAACTGGTACCAAACAGATAAAAATACATGATCAGTGTAGAGAAGATTGCTTTAATGTCAGATGTAGAGAACTTGTCAGGGAAAAAGAACATTTAAAATGAGATTATTTCACATTTAAATGATCATATAACCCACCTACTAGTGCTTGGACTAAAGAGAGGATCTAGCTACAGGTACAGTTTCTTTTGTGTGTGTGTGTGTGTGGTTGCATCATTCATCATACAAATCCGTCCTGACTCTTTACTGCAGCTCGCCCACCTCCAGCGACAAAGCCTTTGAGTCACCCTAATCCTCATCACCCAAATCTCTTTTAAAAATCCCACCTAGCACCTATTTCATCCCTATTTCTACATCCCGTCTCCATGTGCCCTCAGAGGGCCGGGACTTCCAACAAGCTACAATGGGGTGTGTTATATAGGCAGCCATAAATCGCATCATTCTGGTTCCTATTACAGATCCTGTGTACCCTTTCCCACCGACACTGACACCTACACACACACACAGGAGAGGTGCATTAATTTATAATATTTATAGGCGCCTTTGCTCTAAACGCTGCTGTAGAGGCGTGTTGGAAGACACTTTTCAGCTTTTTTTTTAGCTAATTTACATTAGATTTAAAGCTTGTCTGCTAAATTTCCACAGTGAATTTATATTGAAGCTGCAAGTAAATAATTATAGTAATGTTTATAAAAATGATATTAACTCCAGAATTTGATGTTTAATGTGCTATTTTTTTAAAAGTAAGTTAAATGTTTTATATGCTTATTTATCTGTGTTTAGGGTGCTTGTTTGCTCTCCAGATCCCTCCACTCACCTGTTATCCATCAGACCAATCAGCCCAGCTGTCCTCACTTAGCAATCACACCCCCTAGCAGTTAAACACTCCTTTGTCTCTGTCGCATTTGTTTGTCTCGGTTCGTCTCCTGTGTGCATTTGCGTTTTCAAGCTACTCTCTCTAAAGGCCAATCTTACTAAAACAGTTATTTTTTTAAATGAGACTATTAAAAACATTCATTAAGTCCTAAATTAGAAATATATCTGCTATTTTATAAATGAGGCTTTTGTCTGTTGACATTCCTTCTGCATTAGTGTCATCGTAGCATGACTGGTTTTGCTCAATAGGAGTTGGGAAGCAACCGGATCAAATGTAAACAATGCACAAAAGAAGTTTCTTTTCATCAACTTGTCATGGTTTTCTCCAGCCTGGGAAGCCATGCTAAATAATTAAATGTATAGGAATGACAATAAAACGAAATGAATAGCAAAATCATCTTGCTATTGCAATGGTTAATCTAGACTTCTATGCTGGTTTTATCTGCTCCAACTCATAAACACAGCCTCATGTGTTGCATCCATGTTTTTTATGCATTAAAAAGGGCTTTCTGCATGTGATAACATTTTCTCCTGTGCATGTATTACGGAGCAAACTACTGTCAACACTAATTGCATATGAATTAGAATGCCCTTGCAATGATTTCAGTAAAAAGTTTGAATTGAGCATTTCATGCAAAATGCAATTTCTAGGTGTGGATATTTATAGAAACAAAATGCAGTATTGAAAAGTACCGGTAAATATCTCTTATTTCATTTTCCTAGTAAAAAACTGGAATTTCTAAAATGCTCAAACAATCATGTCACTTTTATGCAAGCCAGAAATGCAGAGTTACTCCCAACAGGACCAGAACAAGTCAGAAATATAGTATTAATCCTAAAGTATATGTTTTTATTATAAGTATACGTCTACTGAATAAATGCCTGGTTTTAGTTGAACCGAAAGTTAAAACTAAAATTATTAGAAAACATTTTAAGCTATTATGTTTAAATATAATTTCCACATATCTTTGTTTCAAAGGAATGTTTAAGGTTATTTAGAGAAAGCGGAAAATAAAAATCCAATTTACATTTTCTAACATCAAGAGGAGAAATGCTGCACCCAGCCTGTAAAATTATGGACTTTAAAAATAAGTTTAGCAACCAATGATCGTTAAATAGATCTGAGTCCATGTCGCCTCATTCTTTCACTCAGAATTCAAATAAAACTGAGCTTGAATGGAATGAAAACACGAAGGAGAATCATAAACTTCCAACTCTATCTGGAGTTCTGGGTTCCCAGCTCTGTAAATACTTGATATATGGAGGAAAACAGGAAATAAAGATGAGTGATGGAAGGAGGAGATTGTCTGTTTAGAGGGAGAGAAATTACAGTAGATGCATGTGCACACACATATACATGGCAGCGATGATTTTAAGGCCACAGCGTGGCATCTCCATGACTTTCAAAGGAGGCAAAAAGCGGAAATGAAAAGACGATAACGCATGGGGAAAAATACACATGCACATAATAATACACAGAGACGCACACTTGTGTTAAATGTCACTCAGCTCCGAGTTTATTGAAGTCTGGATGTGTGTCATTTCCACTGCAGGGAGGAATGATTGAAGGAGTCGGACTTCCGCTGTGATTTACATGACAGGCTGAGACAAGCCTGCTGCACACACACACACACACACACACACACTGGGGCTGATCGCTGTTTAATTAACGTTGGGATATTTAGTAGTTCAGGTCAATGCGGTCGTGTCTCTACACACACAGTCCGTAAGTGTTTGACATGATCTGACATGTAGGGTTTAATTATCCTAAGATTTGCTTTACAGTAATAACCGTGCATACTGGCAGGTTATTACCGCCGCCGTTTAATCACGTGGTCTGATAAGGATTTGGGCGTGATGTCATACTGGCACATCACTGCCTGGTTTCATGTGAGTCAGTGAGCTGGTGCGTGTCTGCTCCACTGGTAACAGACTGGAAGGCACAGCAGGTGGGACGGCAACATTTCAGGGAGGCATGAACACGACTAATTACTGTCTGGATCAGTGGTATTGTTGCTTGGCATCTGTGTTTGTGTGTCACCCCGGTGAGAGGAAACAAAGACAAAAAACTGGATTCTGCTCTCTCTTCATTAAAGCTGTCAGTGATAGCTGGATGGAACTGGGACTCCATGCAGGCTTGTTTTGATATGCCGAGTTTAAGCAATTATGTTCTGAATGATAAATCCACGGCTGTATTGTCATTTTATGCACCAACTGCATTTCTCCGTGTATTGTGGCATGATGTTGACGGACCCTGGTGTCACCGTTAACACCAGTAAACTAAGTGTGGTGATGGCGAAGACCAGTTGTTGTTGGGGTGTTTTCATGTTTCGTTTTCCTGCTTGGTTTGGTTTATCTGAGCGGATGAGAACACAATAATCTCACCAGGGTGAAGAACTAAGGATCCGTAATGAAACACGTTGGAGGAGGAGGTCTCGGTTCGTTTATAGTCTGGGGTCCGATTTCAATCCAACACATCAACCATGTGTACACTGCTGGTTAGAACCAAACATTCCTGTGTAGCCAGGTTTATGTTACATTCTGGGATCCAGTAGGACACACCAGTAGCTACCATGTAGCTCCTCCAGCAAGCTGAAAAAGACTGGGCTCATGCAGCCGATCGACATGATTAACCGTGGCATTACCAGACTGATGTTTGGCCAGATTACTAGATTGTTTAAAGAAATTCTCATCCAAAGAAAGAATATTGAAACATTTCAGGAGAACAGACACTGTTGCATTTAGCACCATTGAATGATTCATTTTAATGTTCTATACAGTTTATATTGTTCCTAAAAACATGTTGCAGCAAAGGAGCCGAGGACCAGTGAGTGTGAGAGCCGCTGTCCAGGATGAAACATCAAAGATCCATAAGTACATCAAGGACAAGGCCTCAACAGATGATGTGCTAAATGAAAGTCTCAGACAATGGCAAAGAGAGGAGGAGGTGTTGGAAATGCCATCATGGGAGGACAAACCCCTACATGGAATGTACCACCGACGGATAACTGAAGTGGCTGATATCAAGAAATCCTACCAATGGCTAGAAAGAGCTGGTCTGAAGGACAGCACAGAGGCACTCATCATGGCTGCACAGGAACAGGCCCTGAACACCAGAGCAACAGAGGCCAAGATCTACCACACCAGACAAGACCCAAGGTGTAGGCTATGCAAAGAGGCCCCTGAGACAATCCACCACATAACCGTGGGATGTAAAATGCTGGCAGGGAAAGCATACATGGAACGCCACAACCAAGTGGCTGGCATAGTGTACAGGAACATCTGTGCAGAGTATGGACTGGACGTCCCAAGGTCTAAGTGGGAAACATCCTGAATGACTAACTGAACGTGAACAATCCTGAAGGACCCCTCAAAGGGTACAGTCCGATCCAACTATCGGCCAACTATGGTTTGTAATTAAACTCAATCGGTTTCGTTATTTAAAATAGTATAGAAAGTTGGTTTTGTTGAAAGCTTTTTACTAGAAGTGCAGCTTATGGAATGTTCTGTTATTTTAGTTCTGTTAGCCCAGACACACAGAGGCAGTACAAACATAGCATGCTAAAGTAGTTAGGCTACCTTGAAATTTGAAGTGTCCCTATGCTTGATGTGAGGCTCCAACTATGAGAGAAATATATAAAAGCCGGGACTCTTGTCATCGGCATCGCCACTGCTTGCACAAATCTGTCCTGCATTTTCCTCCATCTCTTCATGCCGTTCCCAACCTCCATTTCCAAATTGCAAGCGATTTCCTTTCAGGAGTTAAAATTAACCTGGGCGTCTTTATAGTCCTTCAGTGAAGGATTATATAAATGTTTGTACTTTCGTACTTCTTCGGCCAGACGTTCCATGAGCTGATCCTCATCTATTTCCAAGAGATTCGTCACTGCTTTCTTTAAACACCGGCACTATTGGAAAAATTGAAAGGAAATGGCAACAAGCTGGAAATGATCCCAAGTTTTTGGATACTTGCGCTCTCCGTCTCATTTGACGGATGTTTAGAAAAGTGGGGTCATCCCCATTCCCATCATCCGGCCGCACCCCATGAACAGCTCTCTGCACCAGCCGAGGCTGGCTATCCAGGACCAACTGAAGATCCGTGGCGCTATGGCATCATTACATCTAGGAGGTATTTGGACTTGGAGGCATTCAGTCATAATCCCATACATGGTAGCAAAGCCCCATTGGCTCCTCAGCCAAACACATACACCAAATGTCTGAACCTGCAGTTCCTCTTGTACTGAGCAGGATTACTATTGCAACAATGCATTATCACCAGGGTAAAATTTACGCTATGCGCGCTATTTCGACAGATTTCAACGGATGTTCATGTGGTTTTCGACTGTTTGAACTGGGGGACATCCTCCAGGATCCCCTGGCAGTGGTCTGGATCAACATGGTGTGAATGGCAGCCCGAACGGAAACTGGACCGCATGCGTGTAAATGAGGTGTAACATGAAGTCTCCCACTCAGACTCGGCCTAAACAGGGACAACGATGAGCTGTTGAGGTCACAGTAACATGAAGTCTCCCACCTGTTTTTTCAATAAATGCATCAGGAATTGATTTGTGCTTTAAAATAGAAATATTGGGTCATTTACAGGGAATTTTGAGGCCTGTTTTGTTCAATAAATAATATTCAAAATATTTGTTTCTACAGAAATGTGTCAGACTTTATAGTTCATAAATAACAGTACAACTGATAACGCAGGAGTCTGTTATTGCTGCTTTTACCTCCGTTTTACAAAGTAATCATCTGGGTCTCGAGCAAGCCCGGAGCTGCCTGAAAGTTTCTGAACCTGCCCCTGGCACCGAGCCACAGATCACCTGCTTCTCCACCGTTCCACCAGCATGTTCATAGAATAATTTGTGAATGTCTGAATCTCTTTAACCACATTAGTTTTTTTCTAGTAGTTATTTTCTTATTTGCATTTAAAAGAATCACCCTGAATTATTTTTGCTCTTTTGTGTTTCCTAATAAACGTGAATGTTTTTAGTATTTGGCACATCCCCTCTAGTTTTCTTGCCAAAAGTATTTTATTTCGAACTGGAAAAAAAGGGCTTTAAACGTAGCTTTAGAAAGCCAAACCTGGGTAACATTTATTCACCGGGGATAAATAATAAAAGCATTTCTGTGGAGCCGTTGCCAGGGAATATTTAGTAGAATATTATGTCGAGTAAAAACGGCATGTTTTCCTGCTTTTCAAATATAAACCTTTCTTTTGCTTGATGCCAACATGAAATTAAGGTTGCTGTGGTCTCACTACTGTGAATACACACTCCCTGGCAGGAACCACAAAAATGAGTTGCCATAGTAACAAAGGCTGCTTGCTAGAAAACATCCCTGATCTTCAATGAGGCTTTTACCATCTCCGTCAGGGTGACTTGTGCATTTGCTTTCATAAAATATATTAAAATAAACCACACTGAGGTCAACATTTGATTTTGATTATTTTTGTTCTTCCTCACACGAACTGAGCAGTGGCATAAAAGAGCGACATCTGGGAATAAAAGACAAAAGTCACGGACAGTCCTAAGTTTATGATCAGTTGTTATAAAGTGCATCTTGAGCAGCAGCATCAGATTGATAAGGCGATTGTAAAAGACTGCAAAGAAAATTAACTTTTAATTTAACTTTTGACTCTGTGACCTGCAATCTTGTGTAAGGACCATTTAAGCAAAAATTATGTTTTTGTTCACATCTGATGAGCCAGTTTTACTAATGCTAAGCCGCCAGTGGTTTATTCCTCATAGGAGTCATTTGAAGAAATCTGAACGCATTTTCCTTAAAGAAGCTCATTTATTTCCATGTATAAGAATAATAAACTGGAGGATCAGAGTAAAGTAGGGGATATCAAAGTCTGGGAGCGCAGCAAGCCTGGATTGGGATTACATGTTTAATTAAATGAAATCCAAAACTGCCCTGAAAAAAGACAGACTTAAAAATGTTACTTTTTAGAACCCATATCATCTGTATTTAGATTTATGTAAGTGATATAGCTGTTAGTTATTTAGAACTAATTTAACAAGTTGGCTAAACTAGTATGTCAAGCTAGCATGTTGAACTTTTCTTAAGTAGGAAGTGTTCGGAACTTTTCTCGAGTAGGAAGTGTTCGGAACTTTTCTCGAGTAGGAAGTGTTCGGAACTTTTCTCGAGTAGGAAGTGTTCGGAACTTTTCTCGAGTAGGAAGTGTTCGGAACTTGTCTCGAGTAGGAAGTGTTCGGAACTTGTCTCGAGTAGGAAGTGTTCGGAACTTGTCTCGAGTAGGAAGTGTTCGTAACTTGTCTCGAGTAGGAAGTGTTCGTAACTTGTCTCGAGTAGGAAGTGTTCGTAACTTGTCTCGAGTAGGAAGTGTTCGTAACTTGTCTCGAGTAGGAAGTGTTTGTAACTTGTCTCGAGTAGGAAGTGTTTGTAACTTGTCTCGAGTAGGAAGTGTTTGTAACTTGTCTCGAGTAGGAAGTGTTTGTAACTTGTCTCGAGTAGGAAGTGTTTGTAACTTGTCTCGAGTAGGAAGTGTTTGTAACTTGTCTCGAGTAGGAAGTGTTCAGAACTTCATCGTCGTCATCAACTTTATAAAGCACTTTCCAACAGCCAGAAGGCGAACCAAAGTGCTGTACACGCATAAAAGAATTTAAAACATAATTGACCCAAACAAGGGCCCACAAAATATAAAATTAAGACATATAAAAGCAGGAGATAAAAACCAAAGAACTGGCTAAATTATCTAAAAATATAGCTAACTCGTGTGCTGAGGGAATGTTGCAGTATAAAAGTGAGTAAAGTGAGTAACTTGTCTCGAGTAGGAAGTGTTCGGAACTTGTCTCGAGTAGGAAGTGTTCGGAGTTTAACATAAATACCGACAGTATTTAACTTCATTAAAACATAATATGAGCAACATAGATATTTTTTCTGGTAAGAAATGGCCACCAGTAAGCTACAGTCTCACTCATTTAAAATGCATAACACAGGGCTGCCAACTATCACGCACTGATCGTGAGAAACGTGCATTTGACTATCATCCTGCTGTGAAAATTAGTGATGTGACGTTCACAAACAAATCGAATATTTTTAACGGCCCTTCAAAGTGAGCGATGAGAGTCGAGTCTTTGTAGAGAACCGTTTGTCTCGTCTTCCGGTAACAACCACCCACCCCCACAGACATTGTCGGAAAGCTAAACACCCCCCACCCCTCCCTCTGCTCTCACGGACATTGGTGGGCCACGCTGCTCAAATAAACCCCGCCTCTTCCCACGGAGATCGCTCTGCTTCGTTCAGAAGTCAGTCTTTTGAATGGCTCTTTGAGGCAAACGGCTCTCGAATGAACAGCTCCCTTGAAAGAGTCCCATCACTTGTGAAAATGGCCAAAAACAAACTGGTAGTATAACGTATTTCTTTTAGCTAATTTAATTACAATAAAAATGCTGGTAACACTTTTTAAAAACAGATTCACATTAATGAATTTCCAGTATTATGCAAGAAAGTATCAAAGCGTTTTTCAGTAAGAATTACCGTTTCCTTTTGTTTACTTCAGAAATTTGTCGATTTGAAATCTTAATTCTTTCTATGCATTTTTCTTATAATTCTTGTACAGATGCAGGTTTGATAAAACATATCTGCACTATATTCACATAATCTTAAATTTGCATTTTTTATTTTTGTAAACCATCCCCACCCCCTCCCACCACTCTCATCAGACCACAGAGGAACCAAATGTTAGCGCGACCTTTTAAAACTGATGAAGCGGGATGACATTTTGCGTGTTAATCACACATATACTTATAGGCAACTCTAAATCTCTGCTGTCATGAAGCATTTACAGCAACCAGATGCTCTTTGTCTTTTTAGTGTTTACATAGAGATGGGATTAATTTTCCATGTTATGTCTTAAACACATCTGTTTTATAAGTCTAGTCTCTGCCCAGATTACTAAACAACTTACTGAATTATAAATGTACACTACAGGAATAGAATCTATAAATAAGAAATCAAACGTTTTACAATACTGGCATGATTTAATTAACACATTTCAGTCAAATCAGGTCTTTTTAGATATTTTTTAAAAATATTCCATATCATAAAATACTAATGTTGCTTTCTGTTTCACCTTTTTAAATAAAAGCAGCCAGTTAACAAAGTAAATGAAGCTCGGATGTTGGAAAACAAAGTGAGCAGTTCAGCTGTAACTCGTCACATCAACCGTTATTGAATGCAGGCATATTAGGTCTGTTTTTACCCTTGAATATAACACAGTGGCAGATGCTGCAAGAACATATTCCACTTAAAACAGCCTATAAAATTAATATATACAGTGTGTGAGCCATGTTTATAAACTGTGCATCAACACTTCTATTCCTCTACAATTCTATAAATAACTGTAGAGGTAAATGCCTGCGCATTAACACAATACACACGTCCATACACATATATATACAGTTGGGCAAAAAAGTATTCAGTCAGCCACAAATTGTGCAAGTTGTCCCACGAGTCCTGTAATTTTCATCATATGTATATGTCACACAGTGGGAATTGTGTTTTTATTTGCATGCGTGACTTTTATAACTTTATTTAATTAAGTGCATGGTTTTAGTAGGTTTTAGCATGTGTTGTGTTTTTTCCCATTGTGGAGTTCCCCAGAGACACTGGACTGGCTGAACGGGGAGGGAATGGGACAATCGGCTGCCCTCTGGCAGGTGTGCCACACCAGCAGGTGTGGTTAATTGACTGACTGGTGCTCAATAAAAGGAGCTGGAGGAAGACTGAGATAGAGGACGGCAAAGTCACAGACAGAGATGAGGACCGGCTAAGGAGGAGGTGCGCCCTGGACGGCGGCTCCTCAATGGGTACACGTCCGCCCCGCCCCCCAAGTAGCTGACCCCAATGAGCTCTCCTGTGAAATAAAAACAGATGTGTCACATCAGAAATTCATGCCAGAATTATTTCATAGTATTTTATGGATTTTTTTAAAAGTGTATACATGCAGAGCATTTCTTAACTAGTAGTTAGCTGGTTAAACATGAATACTTTCTGTCTTTATATCTAGACCTATTGGGCTTGGGGTGGTGACGTTCCAGTGTGATCCTCAGGAAGTGCTGCGTCAGCTGGCTGAATATGTGCTGCATCTGCCCAGCGTAGCACTTCATCTCCCTGCAACAGGAACACCTGGAGCAGAATGCCACTGGCTGATGTTCCTGCAAAATGACACAAACAGGATTTAGAACAAAGAAAACGGAAGCACTAGTACAAGCATTTTGCAAAACTTAGTAGCCTGACTGTGACTTACCTGGGATGAACACGTGCAGGTGGAACGACTCCAGCGACGTGGACCCGCGGGCGCAGCGATAAACTGGGAGAACCACCCCTCCCTTGGTCAGGTGACCAGTCTGAGTATATAGAGGGACACCTGGAAGATCCTGGGAGTGATGGAAAAAGAAAACAATGTTGACGTCCCAAAGGCAGGACTGAAAGTGGAGATTAAAAGACCTTCAGATGCAGAGCACAGGTATACCTGAATGCAGGTTATATACGGCCTGTCTCCTCCAGATGTCCTCCATGCGCGCTCGGTCCAGAAGGGGGATGTTCATGGTATCTGTTGCTGTCATGAACGTGCTGATTGTGTGGTCAAGGAGACGCTCCTTGACTCCTGTGGCTCACGTGTCCCTCGGCAACAATGGTGAACCATCTTCTTGATGGTCAACACGTTGCCCCTCCAACACCTGTCTGCCCACTTGGCCCTTGTCAGTTGTTCAAAATCCTCTGGGTCCCACTCAAAGATGGAGGCAGAGAGGCGGCGCATGAACTCTGGGTATAAGGGGTGGCTCTCCGCGGTGACCCCAGCAGCCAGCTGGTGGAAACAGTGCCATATATGTCCAGTTTGATCTGGAGCTGTGGCCATTTGGGAAACAGGGCAGCAGTGGCACACGTGTCTTCGTCTGTGCTGCAGCAGTCATGGTCCACGTACAGGACAACAGGAGGGTCACGGTTGGCCTTGCTGTAGCGCTCCTGCAGACTGGTTGGTCCTTAAGCCCATAGCCTTCAGCTGACGTCGGGACAGAGATCAGGAACTGACCCAGCTCGTTTCCCACACTGGTCAGCCACTGGGCCATTCTGGCATCATATCCAGCCTGCTTCTTGGTCACCTGCAGGAAACTGCTTACGTTGTCCATCATTACATGCGTGTAGCAGAACTTTTACGTTAGCACCATTATCTCATTATTCCCATATTCATTACGTGATGTGAGCTTGACAATTACCTTCGTAGCGGAGTCCTTCATTAGGATGGACCTAAAGATGGACGTCACACTGGCCTCTACCTCCTCCAGCTTGTAGTATGTGCTCCTGGCATACATGGACAGCAACCAGCTGCTGGTCGGTACAGGCTGCACTGCTGGTGGTCGTGGGGAGGAGCAACTGAACCCCAATTACCTCAAACTTACAAGTCTCAAGATACTGCAGGCTCCTCCTCATCTACTCCTCTGTCTGCATCTCAACCAGGAAGGAGCGGAGCCGACTAGAACTGTTTCCCAGAGTCCGCCCCTTCTTCTGGCTGAGCACCTTCTTGTCCACCGACAACCTAAAGAGCAAAAAACACGATTTAAACGCTTTGTTCTGCACATCTTGGGGTTTTCATGTTACCTGGTCACTCTAGCTCAGCTGTCCTATCACACTCCTGGACCAGGAAGTCACCTTCTTCTTACAGAACCTGTGAATACAAACACCTAGAAGACTTAATACCAGGGTGCACCAATTCCGTCAGGTTTATTACTGTATGTGTGTGTCAGGATTATTACCTGCATCTGTACCCATGTAGTTCCACCTGTCAATATCCAGAACCCTGCACACGATTTTGTTAAGTCCACAGCCTGTCAGTTTGTGCTCACAGGTTGGACACTTCAGGTGATACTGCCACATCCAATATGGAACCCAGAGGAAGAAGGGTCGCTGAAAAAATGCAGCAGGAGATGCTGGTTGCTGACTGTAGACCAGGAGAGTGGTACCTCAGCTACAGCTCCTTGGATAGGACTGGCCTCCCTGTCCTATCCCTCACTAAAGAGGGCCTTGCTGACCCACTCATGTTGCTCTGGAGGAAGCCTTGTTTTCCAAGCCTCCACCATGACGAGCTGTAAGACAACAGTAGCAAACCCTTTCAGCTGCTGCAAATGAGCCAATGCTGCTCTAGAATGGACAGAGACAAACCTGAGATGGAGCTGCAGCTGATGATAATTGGGATGGAGGAGGAGGCAGAGGTGGTGGTGGTATAGCTGTTGAAGATGCTGCTAGTTACACACACGGTGAAACAATGATGGTGTGTAACAGGAAAAATAACAATTAAAATAATAAAGTTAATTACATCTATGAACACACGAAAAGGTTACCTACCTTAGGTCAGCATGTCCCACTCTGCAGTATCAGCAGCTTCCACAAGTAGATGGTCATCTTCTTAATCTTCACCAGAGGAACCTGGAGACACACATTACACCTGTGCTGGCTTCATTACACTGGCTCCCTGTAGGTTATCAGGACAAGTTTACAATTCTGCTGTATGTCTTCTGGTCTTTCCATGGTAGTGCCCCACCGTACCTGGCTGGGTTACTACAAAGGTATACCTCTTCATGCCCCCTACACTCTGCTGAGCAGGAGTTGCTGATTGTCCCTCGATCTAGGTACAGGTCCAGGGGTGATCGGACTTTTTCTGCCCTGGCTCCTACACTCTGGAATGAGCTACCACTTGTTATCAGTCACCATCACTACAGGTCTTCAAGAGTTGCTTGAAGACTAATTTTTATCGTTTGGCTTTTATATAATATGGTTTCTAGATTTTTATCATCTGTTTTATAATTTTAATCAATTTTGGTATGCTGCTTTTATTTGTTTTATACTTTGTACTTTTATGGTTTTTATGTCATGTTTGGTGCCTTGGGCTTCCACAAAGGAAGTGGAAGGCGCTATACAAATAAAATTTGATTGATCGAAAACCAGTCAGGTCAGCACACAGAATCCCAGCAGAATATGAACACTGTCAGCAAACCGTTGAACTTACTCTACAGAACCAAGACCTCTTCCTTGGAGTGGACTGCATACGCTCAGGGGGAGATGGAGAAGATGGTGATGGGGCCCTCATGACCATGCTGGAAGATGTATGTGTGGCTGATGGTGAGGTGGTGAAACCAGCAACAGTGGTTTTAATTGTGCTTTTGCAGGGAGAAGTGTTTGCTTAGATTCGTAAGATAACACAAGGTTATTGCATAGGGTGAAAATGATACAGGGAACGAAACATGTAAGCACATTTACAACATCCAACCCCAGAAACGTCTTGTAACGGACAAAATCATGAGGAAAAATACACATTAAGCTTGAAATATTGCTGCTGCTAATTCGGCATATTTTCTACAGCAAATACGCGAACGGATTTTATTAAATGGACAGAAATGGGCTGCATACGTGCCTTTTCGGATTAGTGAATTAACAGATTTTAAATAACGGACTCCGGGCACATTTTATAGCGAACAAATCCGGACAAAAATATATATAAAGATTCACACAGACTGATAATTCTGTGAGTTATGAAAAGAGAATACTTACACGATTGCTATCACTGAGACGTAACAAGAACGAACATTCGGGACTGAATCAGCTAACTTAAACACGTTTTCTCACAGAATTAAATTACATTTACAAGATAAACATATACATATATAGAGTAACGATTCAGCTAGTTTTACGAATAATGAAATACAGTACATGGAATTTGAGATGACAATTGACGTTGATTTTCTGCGTACCAAGCTAGCCTGCAAGTAATGCGAAAAAAGAACTAGTTGAACTTACTTTACTACAATGAGCACGGAGATCTCCAAAGTGAAACGAGCTTCGGCCAATGAGCAGGTAGATCCCTAAAGTGAGTGAACCAGTCACAATCAAGAAAACTCCCAAGGTGACACAAAGAGAAGACAAAATTTGGAACACTAGAGTTTCTACAAAACATTGTTTAAGTTGTCTGAAGCAGTTAGATAAACAAAATCTAAATCAGGAGCCTTTTGAGTCTTTTATTCATAGCTTCATCATCTAATAATTTTTTGTGCTACTTTGTCGATAACCTCTCTCTCCTCTTTTGCCTGAAGCTCCACATTTATCTGCCTGTCAATCAAACGATTCAAAACCCTCTCACTAATTAAAATACTCGTGCACCTCTTCTCCCAGGCAAGTTCAATCCGTACGCATCAAACTGTGTTTAGAGAATCCGGCAAAATAACCCTGTCAGCTCCAAAACAAAAAGGAAAAAAAAACAACCAAAATCTACCGACTTATCAACATGTAGGAATAAGAACGGATTGAAGAGGAGCGCTGCAGGCAGAGAGAAAGTAAACAAATCTCATTCAAGTGCACCCAAGGAGTGCAAAGTCTGAGAGAAACAAATCAAAAACGGCAGAAATGGATGCAAATAAAAACTTCAAATCACAAAACAAACTTTTTTTCCCTGATTTTTGTTTACTTTGGGCCAAACGATTAATAAATGCAGGTCATGAATTACTTTAGAGCTTCATGGCTGAATAATGCTCTGATAAAACCAAGTCTGAATGCAGACGTGTCTAAATGTTCTTTCAGATCTGAAAGAAGTCTGAAGAAAGGACTCGCATTTGCTTTGATTTGAATTGGGAAAAAACACGCACACATAGGCTGGTCCTTTATTATGGTCTGCCATCATTTACAAGAGTGGACAGCCAAATGAAATAACCACATAAATCAAAACAGCAGCGGCTGTCTTTAATGTTGTGAACTGTGTCATCTGACGAGCTCAGGAACTCCACGTGCACCGAGAGCGTATTGTCATTGCTGCCTTTCTCAAGTGTGAAATTACTATCAAACTGTAAAACAGCCTGCCTGCGTGCCGTTTGGCAGCGGTTCCAGTGACTTCACAAGTGTCATATCACCAAAAGAAATACAAGGGAGGGATGAGTCACAGCAATATAAAATCTTTGCTATAAAAAGAAGCAGGAGGGGTAAGTTTGAGAACTGGATGATTCTGATCTTTTTAATAAAGCAGAAATGTTTTTTTTTTTTATTCATTAGAATAATGCTCATTAAACTTGTAACACCTGACTCTAATCTGTTGTGATATTCTGATGGTGTGAAGACCTTAAAGAAAAATACAAGTTTTATAGTAAATCTTAAGAATACCCCATGAATCCTTTTTAGCTATTTAAAAACATAATATTGTAAATACTATTACTACTGTAGTTTAATAATGTATTTTTTACAATTGTGAGACACTGTCATGACCCAGAAGGTCTTATTTCACACCTGCAGAATTTAGTCTATTCTCCTTGGTTTGGTTCCTCTGAGCAAGTGTGAACACGGTACTCTCACCAGGATGCGGATTTAAAGAACCACACTGAGACCTGGTGGAGGATGTGGTCTTTTTCTTTCTATTGAACTTCATTCGACCCTGGTTTGACACAACCACGTATATGCTGCTTGTTTGAGCCCAACACATTCCTGTAGCTAGGTTTGTGTTGCATTCTGGGATGCAGGAGGACAAACATCAGTATCTACTGAGTAGCTCCTAGCTGGCTGAAACAAAAGCGAGGGCGATCAACAGGATTCCTCCTGTATTTACCTCTGGAAGCCCCACCCTCAGACAAAATGACAAATCAGCAAACTGAATGTTCGCTTGGTTTGTAGTGACACGTTGTTTTGTTTGCAGTTTTCTCTGTGTGAAGGAAACTGATTTGGAAAACTACATATGAACTGAGGCAAAGAACCCACGTACCTGGGTTTCTATAAAACTGGATATCCTCCCGCAGCCATGTAAGAAAACATGGGTCCACGCCACCTTGTTTTCATCAGAAATCCCAGTATATATGTGAAATTCATAGGCATGCCAAGTCTGTAGGTGGCACTAGTTCCCCAAATTGTCAGTGTATTTGCTGAAAAACATTTCTTAGACATGGAATGACAAGGTGGAGGGCAATCACTGTCTTAAACGTTCTTTGCCGGTGAGTGTAAACACAGGTCGCACATGTGATGTGCCTTACACCTAGCCTGGCCTGCCAGACTCTTCCTCTGTCTATTCTACACAGCGAAAGAATCTGGATACTCAGAGGCAGCGAGCACCATGAGGGGTGGGACTAGCCAGCTCAACAATAACCAATTCGAAAAAAGGCGGAAATGGCGACTTATCAAAGATGGCGTCAAAGGAGTGCTGCTAACAATCTCCTCTCACTGCTCACACCGAGCTGCACTGCAGTTAACCCCAGCTTTATTTACTTGTTGCTCTACTGTGCAAGTAAAGAGGAAGATATCTGGGAGGCAGCAGGTAAGGTAAACAAAACAAAAAGGTTTTTATTTCAAATTGCAGGGACTGGTGAAAATCAGGGACAACATGAGCAGGGGCAGTCCTAGACCATTTGGCGCCCTAGGCGAGTTCAACCATTGCGCCCCCCCCCCCCTCCGAAGAAAAAAACACAAAAATACCTTGTTGTCAAATTGCTGTACATTTATTTAAACCATTCTAGTAAATCATGCAACAATATGTGCACATTTCTTCAAAGCCAATTATATTCGTTTTCATGGCTGGTCAAAGCAGCACTTACATTTTCCAAGTATCTCAGTTCTCTGTGTGTTAAGAAAAATCTTTTGCAGGAAAACGTTTGCACCAAAAACAAGCTTCTTATGATTATTTTTCTCCATTTACTGAGGTTCTGCTAAAGTGATAGTAGAAACTTCTTCCATCATGTCAGAGGAAAAATGAAGTCAGGTGTTACCTGATGTGGTCCTGTCCAAACCAACTCTGTTCTCTATAGATGCAGGATCAAGTGATGATGGACCGCCACTTCTTACTGCATCTACAGGACACATGAAGCACAAAATCTGATCTTAAACATGAGATGAATTACACCACATGTACACAAAATATAGAATAACTATAACACACATGTAAATAGCTACTGTGTGACTGCAACACAAATTGCAACCTGATATATTTTTAAATAATGCATTATTCCATGAATAAAATAGAGTTATAGATAAAAAATTGTATAATTAATCAGGCACACAGCAAATGTGGAATCAATGTTGCTGTCAATATGAGCAGAAGTCACTCACCTGAACAATAAACAACCAGGTGCAGTAGTTAGTGACAGGAGGAGCAGCATGCTCTTGTAACGTCTCCTCTGGTGGCTCTAGGTCCATACATATGAGAAAACCAGAGGAAATACATTGGATGTCATGGTACCACATGATGTAATTTTCACACAAGTCACTATTTTAATCATTACAAGTATTTACCGACACGACAGACTCACCTGAGGAAAGCAGAGAAGCTGAGGAGCACGGCTGGACAGAAGGCCCAGCTGCAGGTTGTCCCAGATACTTTAGAGTGAGTCTAAATGATGTAACAACCAGGCGTATTATCAGCATTGTTCAACTCAGTTGTATTTCTATAATTTAATCAAGTTGATAAACATTTCAACTTTGACTTTTTCACTTCATGTAAATCATAAATTCCTGGAAGCTCACAGCTCTGTGTGCACTACTCAGAATAAACATGAACATTACTTTTTGGTACACTATTATATAAGCGTGTGACTGCTCATCACCATCATATGCTCAACGTTTGCACCTCTAGTGAGTCCATGTTGATATCCTTATCTGCACCGAGTTTAGTACAGGTGAAAATTACAATATGGTGCAAGAGTTAATTTATTTCATTAACAGCAAAAGGGGCCCAAGTACAGATGTATTGATTCTATTTTTTCTCTATTTAAAATCCTTGTTTTATTGATTTCATAACATTCTAACTGTCTGACATTTTGAATGTGGGGTTCTCGTCAGCTGTAGCCATAATCATCACAATTATAACAAATAAAGGCTGAAATATCTGGCTTTGCATGGAACAAGTCTCTCATATATTAGTTTCACCTTTTAAGTTGAATTACTGACATAAATTAACTTTTGCTCCAAATTATAATTCTTTTTAAGTTTGACCTGTAGTTTGACTGTGGTTAGATGTAAAACTGTATTTCACTGATAAACAGGAAAATAACCTGGATGCCAAGAGTGTACAAAGCTATTATAGCTGCTAAAATCCATCCTTCCCAATATTTATTTCTCAAATAATAAAGTTGTCAAACGTTTAACAGGAACTTTAATGGACTTTTCACATCTGACTTGGATTACTCTCAACTTTCCTAGAACACGATGACCCCAGCTGTTGCTTCGCTGTCACGGTGCAGCTAAATGCGCACTGACCGTCTCTGGTCTCCGTGAAGGGGGGGCGGGGATTTTCCGGGAAATTTCCGTGAGACAGAACCGCAACAGAACGTGACGTCACACCCTCGTTACTCTGCTTTGGCTACTGTCAACTAGCTAGTACTGTTATATGCTAATCGGAGAATATGAAACAAACAAACCTAAACAAAAGTACATACCTTTGTCCTTTGCACCTTTCTCTTGTTCTTTTTTCTCCCTCAAAACGGCGCCCCTCATCCTCGCAGGGGGTTAGCCGTTCACACACAGAACCCGACCGTACGTCCCACATGTGTCTCTGCTAGCAGGTTCTGAGCAGAACAGGGCAGGCAGCCGAGCTCAGAGTGGGATTGAAGACAGCTGAATGGAAATGTCACTGGCTTTGTTCAGTAAATTAGCGTATTCTTTTTAAAAATATTGCAGAATACAGATATAAATTGACAGCTGAACGTTATGATGCTTTTTCTTTGGGGAGTGAGTGGTGGTGTGAGCGCAGTTTGGCGCCCCCTTCTGGATGGCGCCCTAGGCGGCTGCCTAGTTCGCCTGTAGGACGGACCGCCACTGAACATGAGGAACCGACAGTAGCTACGTTTACATGCGCCAAATTTCCCCAATCCGATTCAAATCTTGGTTGATCGGAAATCCCAAATCTCTGTTTACATGGACGCTAACTGGAATGATCCGATCACGCCGCGATGCCCGCACCATAGCTTGCGCATGCGCAGACTTGTCTTTCCCGGAAGAGAAATTGTAAACAAACGCCATCTTGCCCGCACGTCTTTTCCCTTGCATTTTATTTGCTTATTCTCTAGCTTCGGTGAATTTCCGCTTCCTGCATCTTTAGATGCACTTGAGTGCATAACTCGGCATTTTTAGCCATTCGGCCATCGAGACGTTCAGTAATATTGAGCTCCAGTAGAATTTCCAGTAAAAAATAGCTTCGGCAACAGATCACTTCTGTTTACCGCCCGCCATGTTTTCGATCTGTCCTGAGCATGCGCAGAGGCGAAAAGAGGGCACGCTGAAGTTGCACACATGCGCAGTGGGCATTATTTTACCCCAACGATCCGAATGGCTGTGTACATGGACGCCAATCGGATTGACGATCGGACAAAACCACCTCTCTCAATCGGAATAAAATTTCATTCGGATCAGGCCGAATCAGATCAGAATATTCCGATTGACATATTTACATTACGAATTTTTGATCCAATAGGGCGTTCAATTCGATTACTTGTGTCCATGTAAACGTAGCTAATGAGTGGTAGACTGAGACTGGGAGGTGACTAGGGAACAGGTGTGATGAATAATGACAAGGGCCTACATGTGTGACTAATTGACTGAGGAATGGCTGCTCATACTGAGCCAGGATCCTCTGGAGGTTTCTTCCTGTTAAAAGGGAGTTTTCCTTCCCACTGTCGCTAAATGCTTGCTTAGTATGAGGATTGTACCAACACAATGACACTAGTCAGTGTCTTGATGCAATCTGCTGGGTCCCTTATATAGGAAACTTTTTTACTGATTGGCTTATGAACTGAACTGTATTGAAATGTTTACTTTGTGAAGTGCCTTGAGACGACTCTTGTCGTGATTTGGCGCTATATAAATAAACTGAATTGAATTGAATTGAATGAGGCAAAAACAAAAGAGGAAGATCTGAAGATAAAAATATAAAACACAGCAACTAAAACCAGACAATGCTAGAACTGAAGGCTGAAAAAAATAAATGATTCTAAGAATAACTGAAGACAAGAAAAATCAATGATAATCTAAACGGAACAAAAACACAAGGAGCAAGGGCAGGGATGTGAAAACCTAAACAAAAGAAATAGCAGAATAAACTGAACACTATGGCAGAACGTAAGACAAAGCTAAACTGAGGAATGAACTAAACATAAGTAGGGATGGGAAAAATTAAGCGAAGCTTCGAGGCTTGTATCGAACCAGAAGGGGGCGTGTCCATGAAGCCCCGCTCCGAGGCTTGCTTCATTTTGCTGAAAACCACGTGACTGATGACAAACGAAGCTTCGTTTTGCCTGAATTACGTGACTGGTTCGTTTTCTGTGTCACTTTCAAAATAAAAGCTGCCGAACCTCTCGGTAATTTGTGGGTTGTTTTGTTTGGTTCATGTGTCTCAATTTATTGAGCTTGTGGAAAAAAACAGCTGTCATCTTGATTTGCATTCCAAAAATAAGTGTAAGATGTGGATCACTAACACACCACCCAATGTAATTTGTGTAAGTCCACACTTTTGAAAACAAAATTATTTCCTTGACTGAAACAGCAGCTTCATGTTATGTGAACAAATGCATAAACCACAATACAGGTTTGACAACACGTTTATTATGATATCTGTCATGTTTCACTCCCAGCTCCAGAGACTGCGGAGCTTGCTGTGGAGTGTCAAACTGAAGCAATGTGTTCTTATATATGCAGTCTTTGGTTACGGAGCTGGGAGCTGCTAGCCTGGCAAGCCATCCTATATACACTAGGCTAGGGAGCTGCTGGAGCGCGATTCGAACCTCTCGGGTCACGTGACACATGACGCATGCTTTCCGAACTGCGTGACACTTTGCGGACACTTTCCTGGGTGCATCAAAGCTGCATGAAAGCGCGATGGCACTTGCTGGGTGTTGGTGTGTTTTGGTCGGAGTGGATTATTGAGAGTTGTTCATTTGAGAGTTCTTCATGGCAAGTGTTCCTGGCACAAGCAAGAGGAACGCTTCTGATGTTTTTGTGATGTGAAAAGATTTTATTGACGGAGTTCATCCACATTTTCAGGTTGAAACCATAAACTATATCTACTTCTTATTCCCGCTGGCTTCCCGAATTATTATTCACTGAAAATTAAGTTAATTCACGGCACGGGGAATCCCTCGCGCTCACGGAAGACCCCCCTCCCCCCTCCTCACAGAGACCGGAAAGACGCTTCGCTCCAGAAGCTCCTCCCACTCTCATGTATTTAAACCCACAACTAGACGGGATCTCCAGACGGAGCTCTGAATCCCTCTGTCAGTGCTCCTCCTCAACGTCAACACACCACTCCCCTCCACTGATCAGTGAAGTAGGAGGTGGATTTAATGCGACATGACCGTTTAGACTGCAGTCGCTTTCAAAAACATAAGATATGTTTCAGAATAAATAGCCTACCACAAATGAAAGTGACCTGGGTCGGATTAGAAAAATATCTGTGCTGTTCAGACTGTTCAAACTCATGAGAAATCAGATTTGATGCACTTTTGCCTGCAGTGACGTCCTCAGACACAATGTGTGAAGCATTTTATTTCGTTGTAATATGACCGAGAACCACTAGATGGCGCCACAGCTAATGTGTTCGAGGCCTCGAATCATGTATCGGCACATTAGAGAATGCTTCGAAGCGCTTCATGAGGCTTCATTGGCACATCACTAAACATAAGGACAGATGATAAATCTCATGGGGGTTGCATTGGTCAGACACATAAGGAGGCTAAACAAACAGGGACCTGACAATACTAAAGTTACACAAAAATGAGAAAGGGAACACTAAAGAGAAAAAATAAAAAACTAAGGCTGGAGACATGGAAATGGCTGAACTGATAACTATAACAGGAAGTGGAAAGAGAAAACTGAATTGTAAGGGGACAGGAAACACGAGGACACCTGGGAGGGGGGAGAAAAACGAGGACAAAGGACATGACAGGGATGAGTGTGGCTTGCGGCCTGCTGTGCATTTTTCCTGTCCTCAGTTTTTTCCATGGGCCAAGGCAAATCTTTTCTAAGTCTTCAATAACTTTTTCAAATAAATGCGTGTCCTTTTTCACCTAGTCTACATGTTCCCTTTTTGAACTGAGAGGTTTCCTTGGAATTGTATTTGGTGTCTGTTTCATGATTTGATTCACCTTGTTTTCCAACTCTTTCAGGCTGGAATCAAACTGTTCTCTAAAGCAGCAGAAGCATTGTTTTTGAAATGTGTGTGCCTGTGTAGAGACACTGCTTTGGAGCTTGTTGAAGATGTACCTGTCGTGCCAGAGTCCACCCAAGTCAGATTGAGGACACTGGAGGGCATCTGAATCAGTCCAACACAAACTGTGTGGAACACAGTCAGTGCTCTGACCTTTGTCACAGCATCTGCCACAGTTCAGGTGTTGAAGTCACCCCACTTTCTCCCAGTGAGGCCGAGTGCAGCTTGACCAAATGGTTGAGGTGTTATGTTCATCCACCAGAACTTGTTTTTTCCACTAGATCCCAACCCTCACAGTTGACCAGCTGTTACAACCTGGTAGGGATTAGATGGACAAACATTTTTATTAATAAACAGACAAACTTAAACTAAAGATGACCTCTAAGAGGAAAATAAAGACCCGAAGGTAAACCCAAAAGTGTGGAGCACCGCTCCACCAACAACCAATTAACTAAACTGAAAGGAAAACACTAAATGAGAAAAACTCTTACAAAATAAAGGACTCTCTCTCTTTAATAGATTAACCCTCTGGTTAATCTATTTTAATAAACAAAAGGGAGTTCTAAGTAAACTAAAACAAAGCTATAGGAGGCGTTAAAAGACTAAATTAAACCAATCTCTCGGCTATAAACTAAAAGCGAGCACCAGGCTGGTAATCTACACGAAAAACAAAGGGCTGTTCAAATACCTAACAGTTAACTAAAATTGGACTCACCAGAATTGAAAACATTCAGAACCTGTCTAAATGGTCTATCAGCGCCTCTGAGTTGAATCAATAATTTTAAAGCTAAAAACAAGCTAACCTGACAGTTTAACAATCTCTGTCGTATAAATCCGAAGGTTTGCAATTACAAGACTGAGCTCCTCTGAGCTGTTTCAATGTTTCCGGGACAACAGCACAGATCTGTGTCCCCTGTCAGCATGGAAGGCGCGGGCTTTTGAAGGCTGCCACACCCGAGCTGTAATCAGGGTGGACTACGATCAGCTGCGTGGAAATAAAGGACACCCATAAATAGGAAATGTCAGGAAGCCAGGACAAGGTGAGATTTATGTATATAAAGTGATTACTATGGGTAGGACTCAATTAGAAAAATTTATCTAATCAGACGCTTTGCAATTAATTAATCTTGATTAATCGCATTTTAATCGTTCAAGAAAATCTTACCCCAAAGCAATTTTTTCTTAATAAAAAATCATTTTAGTAAGTCACAGAATGAAACAATAGACATACCCAGGGACTGCAGGTGGAAATGAGCTCTTATGCTATAACCTAGTGCCCAGCATCCGTCCTATTGTTGTGCATGCCCCTGTCCCTGTTCAAATAAACTTATACTTACATGGACATTAGTTTTGTAAACTCAAGCTCTTTTAATTTCTGAATAAATGCTTTTAAATTGTATTTTAATTCTGGCAATAATGGGACAGATCTAAAATTACAGTATTTTAAGTAAATTTTGATAATAATATTGTCTTTAAATAACATCAGTGTTCATGAAAACTTTAGGGCAACGCCTGCCAAACAGGCAGACATGGGAGTGTCTCACACGAGACATTTTTGAACATCACACGAGACATTTTTGAACAACGCAGGACAATGTCCTCACGTGATTCAGATTGGTTTCCAACAGTGGTTTTTGTAGTGAACTCTGAAATTTACACACATACATATTTTTATTGCTACAATAATCTGTTGAAATACTTTTTTAAAAAGATTAAACAATGTGATTTTTTTGCAAAATGCAAACCATTTTCTATCAGCTGCCTGTTGGGCTACTTTAATAAACCAATGTTACGAGCAAAATGTCATTTTGTCTGGTGCTTTCATTGCTGCATAAATGTTAAAAAACGAATTTAGCATACTGCAAGTTTGCACAGCTTTTTGTTGCTTGCACTCACCCATCTTGACTCACGACGGGGAAAGCTGTTGTTGGTTTAGCGTCCAGGAAACAGCAGAGCACGTCTGGGCTAGTAGAAGCTAACCGTTAGCATTAGCAACTCCACCACACAGCAGAACTCCTCCAGGCTTGTGTTATTTGTGGAGATAAAACATCAGTGTTGCAGAGTCAGGGTTAAAGTCACGTTATCAGGAAATAATGGTGTCTTCACATCTGGCCCGGTCCAGTCTAGGTAGCGTTGGGCCGCCCCCGCACGGCCAGGTTTTGTTCACATATCCTTCTCAGAAATGCGAAAGTCTCCGAGCACGTGGGTTGGGCAAAAGACATGTGAAGAGGTCCGTGGTGTTTTCCTTAAGTTGTTAAACAAGGGCGGCTGTGAGCAGTGTTGCTTTTGGAGACTCTGATATGGAGCACACTACTTCCTACTGACTCACTGAAAATGTGCTGTGTGCTCCTCACAGCAGCCTGTTCTTGCACTGCTGCAGCTGGAGCAGTGGTTCTGAACAGCAGTCAGAGGAGATGTTTATTCCACCAGACTGATAATTGACTCTGACCCGTAACTATCGTAAAATGCGTCGACCGGAAGTAGACGCCTTTCGCGCATTCGTGGTACGGATCGGGTTTCCGGTACAGATCGGGTAGTGACAATAATGATTTGCGCATGCGGGAAGCCGCTGATTGTACCAGCCAATCAGAGGCTCCTTCTATAGGTAGGCGTGAACTTCAGCCGGCCAATCAGTCAGTAGTAGGTGTGCTGTGTTGGCTCCGCACAAAGTGGACCACCAGAGAGCAGTTCCAAAAATATTGGGCAGCTGAGCACGGAAAACGAACAGATGTGACACAATATACCTAACCAGGGCTGGTTCGTGCCGACCCAGATGTGAAAACCCCGTAAGAGTCCAAAATCTGCCGTCTGGAGCTACTTTCTCCACAAGCTAACTTGTACTTCCTGATTCAGGTGCATCTGAGCTTTAATTCCCCCAAGTACAACTTACAAGGCATTCATTCCAACTATAGGCCACTACAGATGTGTTGATTAAACGAGTGTTCCAGACCTTTAAAATAATAACAGTTACAGAAATAATACAGTTTTAATGGGAACTTTTGGTGCTTCTGCAGTCTCTGAATAAAACGTGATTAAAAGCATATTACTCTGTCTTCGTATGCTTTAAACACAGCGGGTGTGTGCGTGCATGTACGTTGTGCACGAGAAAGACTTTATACCTGAGAGGCATGTAATGAAAGGCCTTTGTTTGACTTAATGAGGACCAAAGGACTTAAAATGTTTCAACAGACAAAATAATTAGAGCCTGTTTTGCAGCTCAGCATGGATTGTTTAAGTGTGTGTGCAGTATATGAATGGGTTTGCTTTGATCACACCATTCATGGTGAGATTGTAGCTTCAGCGCGGTCGTGTTTCCTGCTGTGAGGCCGACAGTGCAGCACGTTTTCAGCTCCGTCAGTTCCTCTGGACCTTTAGTTTTGATATGACTCTGTCTCAGGTGCATCACTCTACTGCTGTGTAACAAGCTTTACAGCTTATGATACGGACAGTCTGTACATATCAAAACACACCGTCTGCAAATGGGCACAAATATCTGCACACATGCTCACTTTTCATTACTCCTTGGAGCAAAACTGAGAGAAGAAACCATCATCTAGCAACGTTAGACATGTGCCTCCTTCGTTTCTCCTGCAGTTCTGCAGTCATGAAGTCTATTTACTTGCATCCTGAATAGAAAATGCAATTTAAATTTAAAGGGAAATTACACAGAAGAAAAGCAAAATAAGACTTTTGCAAAAACATGGTTAAATGTATCAAACAGCATCCATTTGGCCACAGGGCAGTTTCTGCAGCTCATTGTAAGACCATGAGGGGAAAAAAAGTGTTTTCATGTAAGGGATCTTTGCTGCTTCCTTCAAAAATTCCACAATACAGTGTCTGCAGTTTATTTGCCTCATTTGTTTTCTCTGTGCATTTGCATACAGCCTTCAGCAAAAAAAAGAAAACTGACTTAAAACGGAGAGTGGAGTTAAGAGAGAAGCACAACCCAAACATCTCCACCTTTCCGTCATGAGTCATTCACACGTTCACACATCAGCGCATGCACAGACACAGACATGTTCACACAGAGTGGAAAACGGTGAGAAACTGGTGATTAACATGATGGCTGGATGAAGAATGATTTTGTCACTTCTCTGCAGCTCTTTACCTGCTGCAGCACCTGTCAAGAATTATTTAGAAAAACAAGCGTCGTCTTTTATCAAACTGAAATTGCTCTGACCTTTATCTTCCTTCTGTGCTTTATCTCTTCTCCCCCACAGAAATCTCAGTGGCTTTCTCAGAAAATAGGAAAGATTTTTCACGTGTTTTTATAAAATACAAATTAGTTTTTGGACTTAAAGTAACACTCCGCAACTTTCACACCTTAAAATTATGCTTTTTTTTTTTTTGGCATCATACTATCATCATTTTCATACCTGTGATAGTGTAATGGGGTCCCACGTCTGTTTACCGCACTATACAGTTTTTAAGCTCCGGGTCGCTACCGGAAGTACTGACTGGGTGTCGTTTAACGGCCGAATATGGCAAGCCAAAGGGATTAAAATAGCAAGCGTTCTAAACGCGCATTATGTCTGCCAAAATGCGCGACTTGAACAAGCGTTTTGGCGGACATGATGCGAGTTTAGAACGCGCAATTTTTTTGATCCCTTTGGCTTGCCATACTTGTATAATGTAGACCCGCGGTTCTGCAGTGGCAGATCCACCAAAGAAAGCTAGAAATCCCATGTCAGACGAATCTAGGAAAAGAAAAGGAGAACGTGATAGAGCAAGAGCAAAGACCAGAGTTATTATTGGGCCGTCTTTTCCTCGCTGGAGAGCTCTTTTAGAAAGAACAGCATGAACTACAGACTCTGACCTAGCCGTGCTGCTAATGGCTAGGTAAGTAATAAATGATTTCACCAGGGTTATTGTGTTTGGTCGGGTATAAAGTTGTTATACAGTCCTGATAAAACTATTTATTCAATGTGTGGAGGTGGAAAAGTTTGTTTTCGTTGTTTTGCCTGACATTAGGAATGTAAACATGCCTCTTATGCCCGAGAGAGAGATTTGATTTTATGACAGTGATGTTACGCAGCAAGCCTCTAGAGGGCGACCGAGATCATATATCCACAAAGTTCAGGAATGTGGCTTTAACGTGATTTAAACATGTTGCATCTTGTTAAATGTAGAGAATTGGGAGGTTTTTTTATGCCTTTAGTTGTACGCACCATGCAAACTTTATTAAATGATTACTTCTAGTGAGGTGGATTTGGACTTTTCCAAAAATGACTCATGATAACTAAATGATTTGTTATAATATCCCTGTTTTAATGAGAGAGGGTTACATTTCAAACCAGTGGACACAAAAATAAAATAAAAAATTTGCATGTATGGGAAATTTGCTCAAAAATCATCTGCTCCCTTATATCTGTGAGCAATCAGTACATTACCAAAGTTCCCAATTCAAAAACGACACATTCTACATTCACTACGTGGTTCTTTGGAGCTGATTTCTTTAAGTTGTGTGATCCATCTAACAAAACTGTCCATCAGGCTCAGAGGAGCTCCTGCAGATCTTTCCATCAAGATCTGCTCCAGGTGGGACTAGAGTAACTCAGATTAAAGCACCGTGTGTCAGAATCTCCCAAAGTACAAATTAGGGGTTAAAGTCATAAAAAGATTTCACCATAATCACCTCAAACAATCTGTTTTCAAGTTCTGCAACAATAAAGACGAAAGTAAAGAAGAATGACTCGCAAAGTTCAAAAGACACATTTTGTTCCTTTTTGTTATGTTTCTGTGATCCTAACCATGCTGAGAGGTGCTAATCTTTGACACGCTGCACACACACACACACACACACACACACACACACACACACACACACACACACACACACACACACACACACACACACACCTAGTCAGAAGTCTGGAATCAGGAACAGAGAGGAAGAGGGACAGAGCGAACGTGGTGAAGGAACAGAAGTAGCAGATGAGAAGGAAGTAAAGACTGAGAAGAACGAAGGAAATAAATCAGTAAGTATGACATCACACGTCACAGCCTGATCGGTCAGCACATGATTAGTCAGCACACACGGTGCAACCCAGCTAAGGGAGCCATATATTTACCATTAAAGCTGTGATTTATGAAGGCTTAAATACCATATCATTCCCCGGTTACTCACCATATTGTTAACAATATATCAAGGCTACGGCGCTCTCATTGGAATCTAACGAGACGTATACATAGAACAATTACTCACAGCGCTACAGGGCTTATTCTCAAAATGCTCATCATGCTGCAGTTGATTAAGTTAGGGAATGTGTTTGCCTGCTTGTTCTTCCATCTGCTTCCAGAACAATTAGGCACATGCCTCGGCCTCCTCTTCCTCTCCTGTCTCACGCTCTCGCAATCCTCCCGAGACCTAGCTTCCCTACCTCCCTGCTTGTTTCTGCCCCGTCTCCTCCTCGCCTTTAATTCGCCGCCTGCGGAACACTGAGAAAAGTGCTGATGAACAATTAAACACGGCCCTTCCCCAGGGAGGCAAGGTCACTCCTGCGTGTGTGTGTGTGTGTGTGTGTGTGGTGGAAAATGCAACAAACCTGTGAGAGGGATGACTAAAGGGAGATACTTGGCATGGGTACAGATATTTGGCAGGAAGAGGGTATAAAGCTGAGTGATGTTGTACAGCCTGGAGGCATTAAAGCTCCAGAGCTGAGGAGATTTTTTCCTCCATTTAAAACTCGCCAACCAAAGAGGGAAAGATCCAATAATCTAGGGTTAATCAATGATCACCATCCCAGTGAATAAGGGGTTAATGTTTAACAGTTGCTTTTCAGTAACGATATTTGTTAGAATACCTTTTAGCTGCCATCCATCCATCCCTGCTTATCTGGGGTCGGGTCGCGAGGGCAGCAGCCTAAGCAGAGAGGACCAGACTTCCAAGGGAATCCCAAGGTGTTCCCTGGCCAGCCGAGAAACATAGTCCCTCCAGCGTGTCCTGGGTCTTCCTTTAGGTCTCCTCCCGGTTGGACGTGCCTAGAAAACCTCACCAGGGAGGCGTCCAGGAGGCATCCTAACCAGATGCCTGAGCCACCTCAACTGGCTCCTCTCGATGTGGAGGAGCAGCAGGTCTACTCCGAGCACCTCCCGGATGACTGAGCTTCTCACCCTATCTCTAAGGGAGAGCCCAGACACCCTGCAGAGAAAACCACTTGTATCCATGATCTCATTCCTTCAGTCTCTACCCAAAGCTCGTGACCATAAAGCTGCTATACGAACACAAATGATGACGTTTTCTACCTTTGGACACCAGCTTGAGTTTTACTACGTTTGCCAGACGGACACTTTTAATCTTTGAGTGACAACCGTTAGAACTGCTGACACTAAAAGGGATCCAGACAAAGAAAGTGCTTTTGAATCAGCGTGTTATTATGTCACCGTGAGCTTTACTGTGCTGACTTCAGCGTTTAGCTCAAAGAACCACTGAACTCCAGGAAATCCCTACAGGACACTCATTAGTGTTAGAGTGAAACAAACACACAGAGAAACGGAAGTGCAGCCTAACAAGTCAGTAATGTGTTTGTCTTCTATCCAAACATGAAATTAGAATTAGAGCGGTAATTGAGATCTTTTGAGGTGGGTCTTTGTGTAAAGAACGACTCTTACCTACTTTATATGGTGTGTCCCCACCCCCAGGTTCCTGTGACTCAGCTGAGGTAAAAGCAGTTTAGACAATGAGTGAGATTCATCATCATCGCCCACAGCATGCATATAAAACACATTACCTACGGAGGCAAACCCAAATTACATTAAAATATCAGAATAAAACACTTCATCAGAAAATAGCTGTTAAAATTGTGTAATTATTAAAGAAGCACAACCAGTCAAAGCTTAAACATATTTAGCTACCAGGAAAGGAAATGGTGTAAAGATGAGTTTTATGACGACTCTTAAAACCTGCAGCGTCTGTGCTCACCTGACATCCAACGGAAGATCATTCCACAGCTCGGGGGCCAGAAATCAGGAAACTCTTCCCTCTTTGGACACACATCTCACTCATGGAAGCACCACCACGTCAAGATGCAATAACCAAAGCTCACGAGCAGCTTTTCAATATAAAAGCACTAAATTAAACTACATGGACAATCCTGTTACTGGAATTTTCAAAAGTTTCAAATCAAAACACTAAAATACTCAATATTTCAAGAATTATACTTGAAAATACAAATTATCAGAAAAGGCAAAATTCCCATGCAGCAGTGGATTGTGGGTAATACCCTTTGCAAAGTCAATGTGGTGCAAAGGGGGCGGGGCTTCCACACTTAAAGCAGCAATGCAGAATTTTCCCCTTTCAGGAATTATGTATGATTTTTCAGAAATCCGTAAACGTGATTGTCTTATCATGTAGTGTGATATAATGTAAGTGATACGTCTGCTTTTTTTTTTGTTTTGCTAAGCCGCCCCCTGCCCCGTAAAATCCGTGCAATAGGAAACTGAGCGCCAACCAGAACTAACCAATAGCGTTAGACTACCGCTTACGTGCTTCAAATTTAAGGAAGCACCTCAGCTGATGCAGCGTTGATGAACTTTTAACGTTTGTCGGCTACAGAAGCACATTCATAAACAAGAAACGTGCAGTCGCCATCTTAAATTATCGAGTCACACCGACTCTTGGTGTGATACGCTTGTCAGCCACTATGGTGCCATCAGATAAAAGAAATACTCCGAAAAAGCTACATTAAACATTGGGACACCCTACGCAGTCACTCCCTGGACGGGAATGTGCAATTTTGGGACGCAAAGGTGGAAGTGTGAGTATTGGGACTGGGCCAGTAACTTCAGACGACAGGATCTGGAGTCTTACTTCCTGATATGTGGACATCTCTCCTCTGATTGGCTAACAGCAACACGACTCTACCACTGACTCTGTTTGCTCTGCAACGTTGATGTTTTATCTCCAC
>SSNS01000184.1:1057869-1078849 GCA_006937985.1 Aphyosemion australe
CTGGAGGAGTTCTGCTGTGTGGTGGAGTTGCTAATGCTAACGGTTAGCTTCTACTAGCCCAGACGTTCTCTGCTGTTTCCTGGACGCTAAACCAACAACAGCCTTCCCCGTCGTGAGTCAAGATGGGTGAGTCCATGAATGTTCAGTGACAGTGTGACGTAGATCTGTCAGGCTTTTCTAATCCTAGAGTTTCACCTAGAGTCTATTTTCTATCAGAAACTAATGCAGGAGATAGGTGGAGGAGACTATTTTCATGTTCAGCCTGCATGGAACACTCAGAGTGACCCGTTAGAATCAGAAATAATCATTAAAAATGGTTTTTCAGGGTTCCACACCTTTAAAAACACCCACTCAAAAGTCTCGATTGTTTATGTAGAAGAAGTGAATTGAGATCTAAAGTCGCACCCCCCCCCATCAGGGTGAATCTCAGGTTGTAGCTCATGTGTGCTGCACCACATGCTTCAAGCAGCTTTCATCTAATTTATCCCTCTTGATATACAGCAATTACATATAAAACACTGATGAATCACATTAGGGCTATGTACACTGGAACATTAATCATGTGTTAGGCAATCAGACATAATTTATGGCTTCGCCCGTGTTTCTAAATGATCTCTCTCCTGTCCCCGATTGATCCATTATTTGGTCGTAAGCAGAAACATGTTTGCTGCATCAATCAAATGATTAATCACAAATAATTGCTGTGAACGCTGGTATGCTGTTTGTGTGTGTGTGGTTGTGCATGTGTGTGTGTGTGTGTGGTTGTGCATGTGTGTGTGTGTGGTTGTGCGTGTGTGTGTGTGTGTGGTTGTGCATGTGTGTGCGTGCGTGTGTGTGCGTGTGTGTGGTTGTGCATGCGTGTCTGTGTGTGCATGCGTGTGTGTGCATATGTGCGTGCGTGTGTGTGCGTGCGTGCGTGTGTGTGCGTGTGTGTGCATGTGTGTGTGCATGTGTGTGTGAGCATATGTGCATCATGTGTGTGTGAGCATATGTGCATTCGTGGGTGTGCATATGTGCGTGCATGTGTGTGCGTATGTGCATTCATGGGTGTGCATATGTGCGTGCGTGTGTGTGCATGTGTGTGTGAGCATATGTGCATGCATGTGTGTGCATGTGTGTGTGAGCATATGTGTGTGCATGGGTGTGCGTATGTGCGTGCATGGGTGTGCGTATGTGCGTGCATGGGTGTGCATATGTGCGTGCATGGGTGTGCATATGTGCGTGCATGGGTGTGCATATGTGCGTGCATGGGTGTGCGTATGTGCATGCATGTGTGTGCGTGTGTTTGTGTGTTAATTGGACAGCAGTAACGATAAAAAGGTGACTTGTGCTTCTTTTGACTCACACATCCCGTCTTGCTGCTTGACGTCACGCTGGAGCGCCTCACCGTGTTCGACACCTTCGAGCTTCCACACCAAACGCCAAACTGAACCTGTTTATCACACGTATGAGGTTACAAACTGATTGGATGTGGAAACAAATATAAACAGATTTGAAACATGGCTCTGCTTTTTATTTATTTATTCTTCATTTAACCAGGAAGGTCCTATTGAGATTAAAACCCTCATTTTCAAGGGAGTCCTGGCCAAGAGGCAGCAAAAGTTAGTTACAATATTTTTTTTATTTTTACAATATTTTCCTTTTGAATAAGCCGCTGGGTTATTGTGTTTCTGACAGCCAACTGCTGGAAAAGTCCAAACTAAAAATCATTTTTATTGAAAAGCTGCACGACTTCCCAAAATAAAAAAGAGCTCTAGTTTCACAACAGTTTAAAAAAAAATTTAAACTAAAACTTGATTGTGATTAATTATTTTATAAACTGCCCTTTTGGATCTGGTTTGGCTTCAACAGTATTTATTTGACTCTTGGTGATTTAAAGTTTTATGAGGAGAGGAGAAATGAAACCAGCACAGCTGGGTACATTGTGTTCTGCTAAAAAAATTCCACTCAGAACCAGAAGAGATGGAGTTGCTGGACAGATAATGAGGATTGGGGATTTGTTGTTTTCTCCAGTGCAGATGATTGGTCAACTGACCAAGCTGTTGCTTCTCCCAATTCACAGGTGGGCTGGTGTGCGTCATCCTGGTTTCAGTTATATTTGGAGTTCAGTGCTCGTGTTGAGCAGGACAAATGAGCTTATTTGCATTTTTAGACACGCGATCGTGGCAATTTTTGGTATCTGTGCATTTTTAGCTTCTCTTACACTCAATCTCAATGAGTGTGTGCTCATCCAGGGCTCTGCAACCAAAAGAGCATTTAATAGCTTCTATTATGTTGTTTTTAAACATTTTGTTTTGCAAAAAAAATCTATCTGCACAAATGCATAAGAAATATGCATCATAATTCTTATTGTTTCCTTTGAGTTAGTCTCAGAATATAAATGCATAGAAAAGGGGTCACAACCTCCTTCAAATAGTAGCTGCGGGATTTAAATTAGTAAACGACTTCTGCAAAAGCGAACATGGTAAGGAAGGGATTAAATAATTTCAACACTGGAAAATGAAAATTGGAAAACTAGCAGCATGGTGGATTATTTAGAGAAACCAGAAGAAAAAAGACAAAACAGCTGTTTTTCAACATGCGTACTCGTCTGAACTTGTGTACTCGCGTACTTGTGAAACGTCATCGCGATGGTCCAAGTACTGTTCCAATCCTAAGTGCGTATCATGACAAGTACTCTCAAAGTTCCCGAATGTGTTCTTGCTCCGCCCATTGTAACAAGGATGCATCCTTCTGCGAACTTGGGACAGCAAAATATCCCATAATGCATTGCGTTCAAACCGTTATACTCCGAATGGAAAATGGCAGTAGGTACTAGTGTACATGGGTATTGAGAAATGGCCATTGTGTAATCTAGGTACATCTAGGGCTGCAGGCAGCTATCAAATATTTTAGTATTCAAATATTCTATCGAAGCCTCTGTAGACTAATCAAATATTCTATTTGACGACGTTTCAAGTAACAATGTAATGGTAGCATATCTAATGTATTTCGTACAGGTTGGCGATAATCCAGTCTAAATTATATCCAAAGATAGAAGCGTTTGTTAATTACATAATACAACGGCTTGCCGTAGCCCGCTGCGGTGTTGAGCAGTCATTCTTAGTTTAGTTTTTTCAGAACCCCACTTGATCGTGAGCGTGCTACCTGCTAGCATTAGCATTAGCCAATCTGCTCGTAGTTCACTTTTGATCCCAAATGTTGGAGCGTTTCTGCCTTTGACGAGGACTAGCTGTTAGCTCGTCAGTACAGTCGTACAAAACCACCATTTCTCTGAACAGAGGCCATTCAGGAAGCTTTCTGCGGTGCAAGAACACTTCAAATGAGCTCAAATTTAAAATTATACTTTAAATGACAGATTTTATCTCACGTTTTTTTTTTTGTAGTTTCGTTCCAAGGTCTTAGATTCAGTAACTCTAGACAACATTTATGATGCATATTTGGGCTTTTATAAGGAAAGTATTTAGTTGTAGGGAGATGTTTTTATTAAAAAGCTTTGGTGCAGGCAGTCGTTACCATAGTGACACTATCAAATCAAAATGGAGACACTTGTGCAACACAGAAAACTGGTGTTGGGCTTAACATATCTGGCTAAGCCAATAATCCTGCTTGGTAGCAAACCCCTGAGGCACTAGACACCCCAATCCCAGGGAATCGTTTCCTGGCCTGTGACACAAAGCTTGTTTACAGGTTCAGCCTGGATGTGAGGAGAAAAAATACAACAACAAATATCCAAAACAAATATAGGCTTGTAAGTTGAGTCAGGGACAATCTGACAGCAGGAAGGACTCTGTCCTTTTGTGTTAGACTAAATTAAACCTAAACACAGCAAAGGAAGTGAAAGAGACAAAGCATCACTATAGAAACCGAGCCTTAGGGGGTGAAAGCTTTCTAAATGCAGCATCTCATGTTCTTTATGAAAAAGTTTAAATGTTAGAATGAACTTTTTTGCATTCTTCAAATGATTGTTGCAGTTTTTGTAGAAATCTGTTAGACTGGTGGGTTTAGCTACTGCTTCTTCAGCTTTCAGACCTCAGTAAATAGAAGTTAAAGGGATTTGATCCTGATGTGTTCCAAACTCATAAACTAAGCCGAGACATTTCCCTAACTTGTATTTTTCTTTCCTAAACAAAAAAAACTGGTGAATATAACCAAAGAGCGAAACTAGAGAGAAAAATAAACTCAGACTGATTTCCAAGGAAGAAAAATGGAAAGAACCAAAACGGTTTTGAGTGTTTGCTTATTTACATTTAAAAAATGAAATATCTGTGAAGTCCTTTAGTTTGCAGGAGAATAAGGAATAGAAATAAACTACTTGGAGGACATGTAATGCAAACCTCACATGTTTGCATCCATCTGTGTGGTCATTTGGATCTCTACTGCATCTAAAAACACTCCAAACGTGGAAAGACCTGTCCATCCATTTTCTGATGTATCTAAAACGAGCCGTTTCCTAAAACTCCCCGTTTGTGATGTCACAAACTGTTACTAGAGGAGCTGCGGCTCTACTCCGAGCCCCTCCCAGGTATCAGAGCTTCTCAGCTTATAGCAGCATGAGCGGGGGATGGGTGGGCGTGACAGAAGTGACAGAGCCCTGAAACGGCTCCTTCTGGAAGGTACTGAAACAGTCGAGAATAAAAATGCTGAAATTGTTTTATATGAGAGGGATGTAGAGTAAATAACTTCATGAATGTGTTTCATATCGACTGTAGAACTATTATAACGTGTCCCCTTTAGGAATTAAACGTCAAGAACTCCAGAGATCCACTGGTTTGAGAACTTCGACGACTGCAGAACCACAACAAATTTAGATCCAATATTCAACCTAATAAGAATAATTCTAAGTTGATCGTCACGCGGTGACGGCTCTGGACATCATGTCTTATTTACTATCTAAGATGGCGCCTGCATGGCAGGCACGCCGTCCGTCTCCTCTTGTAACTATGTTTTTGTTCATGATTCTGCTCTGTTTGTGTGTTAACACAAACTCGCTCTTGATCTGTGATCGACACACTCTTCTACAAATCCGATCAACTATGAGCATATCCCTGTTTGCTCAGGAACGTAGTGATTCAACCCGCTCATTTCTGACTGAAATACCAGCCTGTCTGTGTCGCTCACCTCGCCCTACGCGGATAAGGAAGCGGCATCGCCGGCGTGGAAAACGTGGAGGTCGCCTGGTCAAATCCAAATTCTGCGTGTGGGGCATTGAGCGGCGCTTTCTGGGTTCATCAGATCCAGTGAGAAGGTGCCTGGTTCCTGTTGTTCCTGCTAACTTCTCCAGGTCGCTCCTCGTCTTACCATCGGCGTCAGCAGGGAGTGAACCCCACAACCTACGGCGCGTAACGAGATTCGCCGGGACGGGTGCTTCTCCACCACCGGCTCTGCCGCTGACTCGCTTCGCGCTGATCAACGCCAGATCGGTTGGGAATAAAACTTTTATCCTGAAGGATTTCTTCCATAACAACAGCTTGGACCTTTTATGCGCCACTGAGTCATGGATCTCCCCGGGTGAGTCCTCCACACTCGCTGAAGTTCTACCACCGGGCTGCTCTTACATTAACAGTCCAAGAGCGCAGCGCCATGGCGGCGGTCTGCTGACTTTATTTAAATCTGACTTTATCTGCAACCACACTGTCCCTTCATCAACTCCATCAACTTTTGAGCTAGGTGCGTTTGAACTGGGTCGTTCCCCTCCCTTGTTGTGTGCACTTTTTTACCGTCCTCCAAAATATAACAAGGACTTTTTAGATGAATTTGCAGCGTTCCTGGCTGAAGTCTCCTGTAAATATGACCGCCTCCTCCTGCTGGGGGATTTTAACATTCATGTCTGCTGTCCTGACAAACCTATGGTAAAGGACTTTTTAGATCTTGTTGACTCTTTTAGCCTGTCTCAGCTAGTGAATGGACCTGGTTCTGTCTCATGGGCTGAGAATTAGTGACTTGGACATTCTCCCTGCTACTTTCTCTGATCACTCACCAGTTTTGTTTAATTTGGATTTGGCTTCTGATTCTCGTGCTAACTGTGTCCACGCTCGCTCCTCTCGTGTTATCACTCCCTCTACTGCTGCAGATTTTGCCACTGTTTTTGCATTGAAATCATCCCCCTGCAAATTTACTGGTGTTGATAGTTCACTACATCTTTTCAACTCTTCCTGTCGGCTGCTATGGATACTGTAGCTCCATTAAAACCCAGACGGACAGAATCCAAGCCTGACCCATGGCTGAACGAGCGTTCTCGTTCTATCAGGCAAAATTGCAGAAGACTGGAGCGTAAATGGAGTAAAGACATGCCTACTGTTTCCTTTGAAGCCATGAGAGATGCGTGGTCGCAGTATCAAAAAGCTGTCAGAGGAAATCGTTTTTTTGCTGGGATTGTTTCTGCTAATTCTAACAAACAAAGTGTTTTTTTACAAAACCATGAATGCCATGCTTTCTCCTGCTAGAACGCTATTTTCCTCTGTGTCTACTGGCCTGTGTAACCAAATCCTTCAGTTTTTCTTAGATAAGGTTGGTAAAATCAGAGCTCAAATTCCTCCTCCTTCCCATGTTCCTGTTCCTGTCATTCCCACCCATGGGCTATTCAACAGTTTTCAACCCATCTCTCTGTCCTCTCTGGAAAAAACTATCGCCATTATGAAACCAGATGATGTGCTTCCACCTCGTCTGCTGAAAGATGTGCTTCCGTTGATGGCAGCTTGACCTTGGCTGAAGTTCCCCGTGCCTTTAAACACGCTGTTGTGCAGCCAATCTAGAAAAAACCTGGTCTTGATCCCACTAATTTCTCTAATCTCCGACCAATTTCCAAATGACCATTTTTATCTAAGGTACTTGAGAGTCAGTTAGTCCTAAATGACCATCAAGTAATGGACACTTTTCAGTCTGGGTTTAGACAACAACACAGCACTGAAACTGCTCATGTTCATGCGTTTAATGACATCTTTCTGGCTTTGGATTCAGGGTTCCATGTGGTTCTGGTACTTCTGGATCTATCAGCAGCCTTTGATACGAACGATCATAACATCTTGATCTCTAGACTACACACTTGGGCTGGCATTTCAGGTTCGGCCCTAGACTGGTTTAGGTCTTACTTTTCTAACAGGTCCCTCAGGGTCATGCTGGATGACTACTCATCCCAGTCAGTCTCCCTTCCCTGGGGGGTCCCTCAAGGTTCCATCCTCGGCCCGTTACTGTTCTGCCTTTATATTCTGCCCTTGGGAGCCATTCTCAGACAGCATGCTGTTTCATACCATCTATACGCAGACGACTGCCAAATCTATTTGACATTTAAACCCACTGACTCCACTAAACCTCTGTTTGATTGTCTTCACGATGTCAAGCACTGGCTGGCTGAGAACTTCCTCCATTTGAATGACTCTAAAACAGAGATAATTGTTTTTAGTCCCGTCAATGTTAGAGCAACCCAGCAACCTGACCTCCACTATCTGTCTCCTAATGTCACTGTTCTGAAGATGGAAGCTCAGGTCAATAGCACAGTCAGGTTCTGCTTTTACCACCTCAGGCAAATTTCTAAATTAAAGCCCATCCTGAGAGCCCGTCTTCTACAATCTGTGATTCACGCCTTCATCACTTCCTGGCTAGATTATTCCAACTCCTGCTTGTATGGCATCAGTAAAGCTGCTCCGTCTAGACTTCAGCTCGTCCAGAATTCAGCAGCAAGGTTCCTGACTGGAGCTGACAGAAGACAGCACATCACACCCATTCTTAAATCACTCCATTGGTTGCCCGTTCAGTTCAGGATCAATTTCAAAATTCTGCTTCTTGCATACAAATCGTTGAACAGTCAGGCCCCTCCCTATCTGAGCGAACTCCTCCATTTCTACCACCCTCCTCGTGCTCTTAGGTCTGAAGATCAGCTCCTCCTAACCGTCCCTAAGGCACGTTTGAAGACACGCGGGGAAAGGGCTTCTTCTGTCTGTGCCCCAAAACTCTGGAACTCATTACCTCTTCAGGTTAGGCAAGCACCCTCTATCGCCGTTTTTAAGTCACGCCTGAAAACCCACTACTTCTCCCTGGCCTTCAACTCCCAAACCACAAAGCATCAACTCATCCTTAAGTTTTTCCACCTTGTTGATTTTAAATTTGTGTTTTTATATTTTGGTTTTAATAGTTGTATTGGTTTTAGTTTGTTGTTCTTTTAACTCTTTTATCTTTTTGATTTTTCTAATGACTATTGTAGCTTGTGTTTTTTACCTGTTTTTATGTGCAGCGCTTTGGTCGGTTGTAATGCCGTGTTAAAAGCGCTCTACAAATAAAGTGGTATGGTATTTACTGCTGATAAACACTTCAGTTTGCTGGTTTTGTCATATAGAAAAACTAAAACCCAGGTTTTCTCCTCTTGTATCCCTTTTCATCATCTCAGTGAATAACCATCTGGATCTCATAACATTCATGAACCATTTTCATTTTTCTCAGCTCCATCTTTGTGTTTAGCTTCCTTTCTGTACTGGCGTGCTCATCCTCTCCAGCTCCTCCATCCATTTATGTCTGTGAGGCAATTACCACTGCTCCCTCTCTCTTTATTGATTTTCTCCTTTACCAATGTTCATCTCTTCCCTCTTCTGTCCCCTTTGCCTCTCAAACTCATTCCTACTTCGGCTCTTTATGCCTCATTTTCTGCCTGGTTTCCTTTCGTTTATCTGTCCAGCTCTTCTGTGGCGTGTGTGTGTGTGTGTGTGTGTGTGTGTGTGCATTCTAACCCGACAATGTTTTCCTTTCTTCTTATACCTTTTTTCTGTTTGAGCTTTCATTTTTTTGCCTCCCAACCGTAAACCCGCTGAGCCCCGTTTTACCCCGTGTCTGCTGCAAGGTCTCTGTAGACATGAGCTGTCTCCATTCTGCCTGACTGAGCTAAATTATTCCACAATAAGTCACAGGGCTAATTCACTGGCATAATCACCTCATGCATTTGAAATTTAAATGATTTCATGAGCGGCAGCACTGCTCCCTCATTAAAGAGTCCCTCTGCAGACTCAAACAAGCAGGTAGGGCGCACAAGAAGGCACACAACAACTTTCACCTGTGGGTGCGTGTCTGATGGCATCACACATTTCTGCTGAGAGCGTGTGTGTATGCGTCCTTATTTGCAGTTAAGACCGAAAATGAAAAATATTTGACTGAAAGTCATGTTTATTCCCACCGCCCACTGTCCAGCAGCTCGAGGATGGCTCAATATACATGTTTATTATCCGGTTCTGTCCAAAGCCTGGTTGACTTTTGACCTTCAAGGACAAAGTTGGCTGCAGCGAGACGACTTCCCTCGGTGGCCGACGCTCCACATGCCTCCTGGTGACAGCCTGACTGGACTCAAACTCCTGGGAGTTGCAGAATTGATTGGAGTGTCAATGAGGCTTCAGACAGCAGGAGACTGGCAGGCACTCACATTTTTAGAAATACACACACACACACACACACACACACACGACAAAGGACCCAGTCTGGTCATCCACCAGTTACAGAAACGACTGAATTGAAATGATGAATTTAAAATGGTGGAACAGCGTGCTGGACTGAGAGTTGATGCAACTGTCCATTTGCAGCTGCAACTGTTTCAGCATTTCAGATTTTATGGAGGGGGAACCATCAGACAGTGTCACGGACAAGTGAGAAGACTAAACCGAACCAGGTTTAACAGACTCTAAATTCACCCACGGTGACACGCCGTCTGCACCAGTTTAAATCTGTGTCAGGGTGGTTCTCGACTTCTAACTTTATCAAAAAATAACAGTATGCAGGGTGCTTATATTCTTTTGCCCTCTAAAGCAACACTAAAGGGTTTTTAACACTTTAAGCTAATGCATTCACACTGGTTTCAGTGGTTCTTCAGCCATAAACTTGAGTAACTTCACACTGGATAGCATTCTGCAGCATTAACAGTTTTGTGGTTCAGTTAGGAGAGGTCTCTTACCTGCTTTATGATGTTTATTATGCTAGTAGCTAATATAAGGGTTAGCATTTTCAGTTTGTTAACCATCTATAAAAAGCACAAGAAGAATAATTTTGCTTTTTTTGTCGGCATCATGACGGAGCCTGGAAGTAAAAGTAACAGAGTAATGTCTTTGGAGGCGAAGCAAAGAGCTAATACCAGAGTGAACATCGGCGCAGCCTTTGCTAGTTTGAGGGAGCTAAAGGAGGCTACAAAATCACGAACTGATGGTGACCTGGCTTTGTTGCTACTGGACTTGTAATATATTTTTTGTCCAACCGTGTGGACCTTTCTTTGTGGCTTATTTTGGAATTAGTTGGCTCATGTTAGCGTTAGCTACAGCAGGCTGCTGCAGGGTAATACGGCTTTCGAACAGCAGGAGTGAGAATCATGGAACTTAAGTGTTCCTTTAAGATTTGTTTTAAAGCCAGGGTCTTTCAGATTATATGAATATTTGTAGGAATCATGGTCTACGGTACAACTTTCAAATGCATTCAAGGGTCATGCATATTATGTAGCTTTAAGCCATTAGAAGAAAACATGTATCACAGGCTGCTAGCTGCAGCTAGCTAAAACACAAACCAGGCTGCACCCACTCATCCCCAGCACCTGAGTGGACCTGTGAGCCGTGCTATCTACCAGCATGAATGAAACAAAGCCTCCAGAGAGCGGGTAGAGGGGAACTTTGTGTACATATGAGCTTAAACAGTTGTTGCCCAACACTGCTCCCCTAACCAGGAAGTCCTGCAGAACACATTTACCTTTAGAGGTAAATAGAAACACAGCATCTGGCTTTATACTGGAACTATTCAACCCACCTCAGGTCTACAACTTCTTCAAAATTCAGCAGCACATGTCCTGACGAAGACCAGGAGGCGGGAGCACATTACACCTGTCTTAAACAAGCTGCATTGGCTCCCTGTACGTTTCAGGATCGAGTTTAAGGTTCTTTTAATGGTTTTTAAATGTCTTAATGGTCTTGGGCCTTCTTATCTATCAGAACTACTTATAAAGTACGAGCCTTCACGGTCCTTGCGCTCCTCTGGCAGCCGTCTCCTTGTCATACCAAAAGTCAGGACACATACTTACACAAGGCGAGGCGTCCTTCCAGTTTTAAAGCCCTCACCTCTGGAACGGTCTGCCAGAGGACCTCAGGGCTGCAGAGAACGTTCATGTTTTTAAGGCCAGGCTCAAGACTCACCGTTTTAGTATAGCTTTTAGTTAACTGACCTTTTTATTATAGTTTTTATTTGATATACACTGCTCACAAAAATTAAAGGAACACTTTAAAGAAACACATTAGATACATCAGATCTCAATATGAATTTGGATATCTATACAAATAACGACAGGGCAATGTCTTAGGAACAAAAGGATGCCAAGTCTTTTAATGGAAATTAAAGTTTTCAGCCTACAGAGGGCTCAATTGTGTAGACACCCTAAAATCAGAGTGAACTGAAGATGTGACAGGCTAGTCCATTATTTCAAAAACTTAATTTCTGCAACTCAAAATGCTTTTCAGTATCTTGTGTGGCCCCCACGAGCTTGTGTGCATGCTTGACAACGTCTATGTTCTATTGGGTTTAAGTCAGGGGATGGTGAAGGCCATTCAATTGTTTCAATTCCTTCATCCTCCAGGTACCGCCTGCATACTCTTGCCACATGAGGCCGGGCATTGTCGTGCATTAGGAGAAAACCAGGACCTACTGCATCAGCGTAGGGTCTGACAAAGGGTTCAAGGATTTCGTCTGGATACCTTATGGCAGTCAGAGCACCATTTCCTAGGCAGTAGAGGTCTGTGCGTCCCTCCATGGATATGCCGCCCCAGACCATCACTGACCCACCACCAAACCTGTCATGTTGAACGACGTTGCAGGCAGCATAACGTTCTCCTTGTCTTCTCCAGACTCTTTCACGTCTATCACAGGTGCTCAGGGTGAACCTGCTCTCGTCTGTAAAAAGTACAGGGCGCCAGTGGCAGACTTGCCAATTCTGGTGTTCTTGAGCAAATGCCAGTGGAGCTCTACGGTGCTGGGCAGTGAGCACAGGGCCCACTACATGACGTCGGGCCCTCAGGCCATCTTCATGAAGTCTGTTCCTGATTGTTTGGGTAGAGACATTCACACCAGTGGTCCTCTGGAGGTCATTCTGTAGGGCACGAGCAGTGCTCAGCCTGTTCCGCCTTGCACAAAGGAGCAGGTATCGGTCCTGCTGATGGGTTGTGGCCCTTCTACGGCCCTGTCCAGCTCTCCCAGAATAACCGCCAGTCTCCTGAAATCTCCTCCATGTTCTGGAGATTGTGCTGGGAGACACATTAAACCTTCTTGCTGCAGCACGTGTGGATGTGCCATCCTGGAGAAGTTGGACAACCTGTGCAACTTCTGTAGGGTTAAGGAATCGCCTCATGCTGCCAGTAGAGATAATTACTCAAGCCAAAACTAGCACGAGTGGAAAACCAGCCAAAAAAGATCAAGAGGGAGAAACTTGAAATGACCTCCACATGTTAAACCAGTCCTGTTTTGAGGGTTTTGTAATTGTTGCCACTTTAGTGCACCTGTCGTTAAGTCCATGAACACCAATACAGCTGAAGGTGATTAACAATGACCTCAGCTGCTAATCAACCAGAAAATTATCAGACAGGTTTCATTGATTTCATGCCAGGCCCAATAAAAAAAGTGTTCCTTTAATTTTTGTGAGCAGTGTAGTTTTTAGCTGTATCTGATCTATTTTAGCCTGCTTAACCATCTTTTATATATTTTATCATTGTTCTATTACTCTTTTACTTTAATGACATCTATTATCTTATATACTAATTTTAACTTGTTTTTACCTGTATTACTTATTTGTATTATATTATTTTTATACTTTTAACTTTTTGTTTTTTACTTAGCTTTTATCAGTGTTTTTAACTTATGCTTTTATTTATTTGGTGTTTATGCTTAATTTGATCTTTTACTTGTTATTTTAATGATTTTAATGTTTTACCAGTGTTTCCTCTGTGGGGGACAGCTGCCCCGGGAGCGGCGGCTGGCTGTGGCTGCCTGGGAGCTTCTCGTGCCTCCTCTTGGTGGCCCTATGTTGGTGCCCAGGCGGCCGCTGCCAATCCTGCTGCTCTCGGTGCAGTTGGCTCCTTTTGATGGCGTTTCCCTTTACTTTGTTGCCTATTACATCTGTACTCAGCCAGTTGTCCTTTCATTTTAGCTCTTGAGTGTGTGTGTGTGTGTGCATGGGATGGGATTGGGGGTGGGAAGAGGGAGATTTAAGGGATCTTGGATGCTGATATGTGGGGGGAGGGGTGGGAAATTGACTATTGTGTGGTTTTTAATTGTTCAGCGCTTTGTGTTGCACTTATTGTATGAAAAGCGCTTTATAAATAAAGATTGATTCGATTTGATTCCTATACTTATCCAGGTCCAGGCCACGGGTGCAGCAGCCCTAGCAGAGAGGCTCAGACGGTCTCCTGTCCAGCTGCTTTACAAGCTCCTCCAGTGAGATCCTAACATCTGGGTTCTTACACGTTTGCCAAAATAAAATTCAAGCTCTTTCAGGGGAAGATGCCAAGAGTCCAACAGCACCTCACTTGATTTACACACATATGAAAAGTAATTAAAATTAAAACTCAATGTGCTGTAAAAGAAAAATCCGAGTTAGGATGAATGGAAATGTCCATCTGCTTAATGGAAAAGATCCTGGCTGATAATGAGCATTATCTGTCTTCAGACATTTTTCTGACACTGTGCATGTCGAGTCAGTTTCAGTCACAGTTGCAAGCACCTGTAAGTAACTTGAGATGCATTTTCTGGCCAGTCTAGAGATCCAAAGATTTTGCTTTTCTTATCTGAAGATCTTCATAAATGTTTTATCACCATAGCTGCAATTTACAGAAAAAAAATACAGTACTGACTATTAACATCTTAGCTTAGAGAGAATGAGATTCAGCTGCTGCTGGAGACTAAATGTCATTTTGCACAGAAAATGTTTAAAATGGAGGCAAGCATGATAGGAGATATGATCATAGTAACCTAAAATGTTTGATCTATTTTTTTATTTTTACAAGAGGAGGACACGGCATATGTCGGTATCAGTATCAGGTATTAAGAGTCAGATATCAGTATATTGGATATTGGTAAAAAAGCCAATATCGAGCTATAAAAACCAACTCATTTTAAAGCTTTAAATCTTTACTGTCCACACATATTTACAAAGACTTTGCAGTTAGACATGCAACTCCCAAGAGAAGCTAAAGCTGCTAAAGGAACAGCTACCACGGCTTTCTGATGCCTGGACATGCTCAGGTGTGTTCCAGTTCCTGTTGTAGACTTTGTGACCCAGATGCTCTTTTGAGCACGTATGCATTCTTTTATATATATATATATATATATATATATATATTCTGCTCCTCAGTCACTAGTAGCAGCATTTGCTGGGGGCTGGGCCTGGTCAGGAGAAGGAGGAGGAGCCTTCCTCCTGTCCTCCATCACCCTTCTTCTCTCCTACTCCCTCCTCCTCCCGCTGCTGCTGCCGCTCCTCCTCCTCCCGCTGCCGCTGCTCCTCCTGCTTTTTTATTTTTTGGAGCTCATCAAAGTGTTCTGATGATTTAAAAAAAAATTCTATCTGAGAGGCAGTTTTTAAAAACTGAGTGGGTGCGGGTATGATTCCCATCTCCGCAGTCCCGTGGCGGCCTGCGCCCCTATTTTAATTTGCATAATAAACACTTCCATCAACGACATTTCATGCAGACTCAGACTTAGGGCCTTGGAGGGGGGGGGGGGGGGGGGGGGGGGGGGGGGGGGGGGGGTGTTGGGGTTGTGTGGTGACACCAGATGATGTAGGCCGGATGATGTTTGCGCTGCCCCATTCCCCCAACCGCAAAATGTACTCTAACAACACGTATCAACACCACATTAGAGGAGGCGGAGAGAGACTAGGGGTCTTCCCACACTACTGTTCTCGGTTCGCTGCCCAGGGGTGGAGACTAGGAGTGGGAGCTGGCCGGCTGGTCAGGGTCTGGGGTGGTGGGTCACTTTGCTCTGCGATGGGCGGGGTTGCCTGCTCATCATCACCCCAGTTAGAACAGGACCATCTCTGAGTCCGGTAGTGGTTGTGCCCAGTGTGCAGCAGTATCAGACCAGAGTGTGTAGGGTGTGTATGGGGTGTGTGAGTGGGTGCATTATGTGCATTCTTGTGTGTCTAGGTCAAAAGTATTTTTGAGTGAGTAAGAGGGTGGGAGTGTGTGACTGTTTGTGTGTGACTGCCTGTGTGTCAGGTAGAGTCTTGGACTCCTCCCCTCTCCTGGGACATCTTGTGATGCTATAACATCTTGACCTACCCTCCCTCTGCCTCAATTCCTGCTGGTGGGTGATACCTCGGTCTGCCTGCGTATTTGCAGCTCTCATATGTGGGGCTGAAGTTTTTTTTTTGCAGCTGTCAGCTAGCTTCTGGTGGCTGCTTGGAGGGGTCTGGACCCTAGGCTCTGGCGGATCTCTGGTGGGGTTGGGCGCCCTTGGATCACAGGCTGCTGAGTTCCGAGCTCAGTCTACCTTCGAGTGAGTGGCTTCAGGCTGGGCTGGGGGCTTGCCGTCGTCATCTCCTGGGCCTCTGGCACGGCTGCTGGTTGGCCACCCTGGGAGAGCCTCTGCGCCCGTCGGGAGGGGGTTTGGGGCTGCTCCGGTGGCGGTCTCGCTGGGGTCCCCGTGCTCTGGGGAGACCTTGGGATCTCAGGGCTTGGATCCCCTCCATCCTCCTTGGGTCTTTGGGGGCAGGTCTGTGGCCTCTCACACTCACTATTGGACATTCCTCTAGAGAAACCTTACATACACAAACGCGTGTACACAACACAGGTGCTCACATGGTGCTCTCAAGTATGGGCTTGGGTGTTTTTAACACATAACCTAAGGCTGTGGTTGGCACTATATGCACTAGGATTTATTACCGTGTGCTTTTCAGCAAAAACTGCTGCTGTTATACATCCTCATGTTGTTGGTGCAGTGATGTTTTGGTTCTGTTGTATTTTTTGTGTCCCCTTTTTTTCTCTTTCTGCAGGTCTAGAAGCGGATTCTTTTGCATCCTCTCTTTATTTTTGTGAACTCCCCCCTTCCTTCACTTTCATTTCCGTGTCCGTTGAAATTTTAACCAACCGAAAACATTTCTAATAAAGTTCTGATATCAGGCAGGGTGTTATAGCTGAATCTATAATGATCCACCTGTGAGAATAAAACTGTAAGGCTTGTTTTCGGCACTCAGACAGCATGTATGCATTCTGCCGCTGAGCTCACATCTGTGAATAAAAAAAAAAGTTGACATGCACAATTTTAAATGATTTCAAAATGAGAGAGAGAGAGCAGGAAATTTATCGCCTGCCCATCTAAGTTGGTCTGCAATATACTTTTTAAAGATACCTGTCATCTTCCTACAACACCCCCTAATCAGCCTTTGTTTTCAATGAAAGACATTTCTGTGATTCATGCACCATCCTATGGCATTTGCATTTATGTTGTTATGTTTTATTTGTTTTGAAGTATAGTGTTTTTTTTAAATGTCAGAAAACAAATAAAAAAAAATCTGAGCCAGCGAGACGACAACTTTAACACGAGCAATCAAACGAACGTTCTGTTCCATTTGTTTATGAAAAGATTAGTAAACCTTCAAAATGATCAAATGTTTATGTAAAGATGACATTTAAGTGGAAATCAAATGGGATCAGTGCATGTAAGGGAAATGCCGTTTACTTACTATCACATCCACTTCAGCTTAGGTTTTCTGAACAAATGATCAAAGTAACTCTGATCGACACTAGAGTTAAACGCAACAGCTCAAAATTCAGTTTTCCTTTGATAACCCTGATGATTTAAGCCTAATCTTATTTTTTATTTAAAGGTTGAATATGGAAGAATGTAAGAAGATTTTGATAAAAAGCTATATTTATAAGACATTAGACATCCACAGGGCATTTTGAGGTGTGCACAATGAAAGTACAGTGTTTCATTAAAAAGCTATATTTTAATAGAAAATCGATAAAATATTTATTAGGTCGGGCACGACTCAGTGTTTATGTTTATATCTAGCTAGGTTCATGTGTACATTTAGCAGCCAATAGGGGTCACAGTTCAGGGTTGCCAAGTACGGTCCGCTCTGCACAGCGAGGCGGCACGAGGGAAAATGGCGGACACGGACGCGACAAGTCAACCAACTGCTTCTCAGCCCAGAAGACCTCGTACTTCATCTCGAAAGAGGAGCGACCAGCAAAGATCGAAAACCAGAGTGAGTTTAGGAGAAGCATACACCAGATGGACCCAAATAAAGAATTTTCACGGCATTCAAACACACGCGGATATGGCGAATTTTCTCATGGATCGGTAAGCTAACTCGCTAGCTAACGTGTAATATTACCTCTCGGTGAAACTGCTTTGCAATACTTCTGTTTATTATATGATGTTGACTCTAGATATGAGAAATCTGAACATGAACATGGACATGGACCATCAACCTCCACACCCACTAAACGGAGGCGGCAAAATCTTCCTGCTCTGTCCAGTATAGCTGGCTCACTTACAACACTTCAGCCAGAGGAGAGTGGAGATGACACCCTCTCAGCCTCCGACATTAGATGCCTAGAGGACAGGTAAAGATCATTTTGTTGTCTTTGTCTTTGCATTAGCAGTAAAATAGAGATATAATTTCAAACAAACAACATTACTCTGCTGGTAGCGTTAGCATTGCCTGCTAACGTTAGCACTTTCTGATTGTTTACTCTGGCTCTAAATGGTCATCACATGTAATCTCACTCGTCTACTCGTTCAGAAAATATCTGGCTTAATGTTCAGCTCTAAATCTAGCATTTGGCTTTATTGTTTTTAATTATTTGGGGACGTTCGTTCGTTTTTTCAGATAGCATCGGTAGCTAGCGAATAGCTAGCGAATTCGCTAGTTAGCTATTCGCTAGCTTGCGCCGTCTCTAAACTTCAGTCAAGTGAGCCGACACTTGGAAATATGCGGCCATCACTTTTTTTGGAACACGTATATGCTCTATAAAGAAATCTCTGGCTGAATGTTTTGCTCTAAATGTGGCATTTGGCTACGTGGTTTTTACTTGATGCAGACGCTTGTTTTTCATGTCTTTCATTCCACTTCGGTTATTTGCTAGCTTGCTCGTTTGTTGTGTTTTTGTGATCCTTTCAGTGACTGCCAGTGTGAGTTATAACTCATATCAAGATATGAGTTTTGGTCCATATTGTCCAGTCCTAACCTGTAGTTTGTTGTGTTTATTTTTATTTTTGTATTTTTAATTTTTGGTGGATATTGTGTTGAGCTATGCTTTGGTAGATCAATTACCTGTGCTTTTATTTTTTGTTCAGCCAGCATGAAATCAATGTGCAGGAAAATACACAGTCTGTCCTGGGTGTGGATGTGGACATTGAGGAGGTCAATGATTTGAGGAACAGCATGTAAGTGACTTTGACTAAGCTTGATGTGGTTATTTGTATTTCTTATTGTGATCATCATTTCAATGATATATACTTTTCTCTTAAAGCATTGACTGGTCAGAAGGACAATTTGATGAGGTGGATACTGCTCCTTCTGACAGTTCAGATGAGGACTTTGTTCCGGGTATTTGCATTCGGTAGGTAATCGGTTACAGGTTTATGTGACATGTGATGAAAAACACAATCAGTTCATTCCTACTTACAATAGATACATTGAAAACAGTGAGTAAAAGCTAGTATCAGGAAATAGTATCAGTTAGTGGACAATTGAAGCACAAGGAGTATTGCACAGTTTTGATATGTGGCATGGGTCCAAAAATCTCGCCAAAAGGATATCTGCTGTAAGTATTTTATCACAGGAAGCTACTGGTGAAAAATTAAACTCTGAATGAACTAATTAAGTAGTTTCTGGTTTTGTGTACTTCTACTCATCAGGCAGCACGTATCCCCGGACAGTCGGCATTGCTGAATCGGTTACGTGACATAATCATTTTTGGTGGGCATGCAAAAAAGCAACGACGTTTGACGAATTCATGGTAAACACTTACAGGACACAATGACAAAATAGTTTTAGGAAACAACATTTCTTCTTAAACGTGACTCAAATCTCATGCTGTGAAATAAATTTCTTCTCACTTCATAATTGTAAATGATTGTCATCAGGAATTGTGGCTTGGTGTCATCCACCATGTGGCAAATGAGCATGAATGGGTGATGGGACGTTGCCAACACGAGGTGCTCGAGAACAGCTCCACCAAGGAGTGGCTGGAAATCGGGTCGGTGGCTCATGAGGCTCTGAAGGATGTGATTTTGAACAAGCGGTGATTGAGGAACGTTCATAAATACCTCACCTTCAGGTAATGTTGGAAGTGTTGTGTGTTGTAATACAAAATGTCAGTATTTCTTCTAATCTTATTCTATATACACACTTTTTGTTGCACAGATCAACTGCAGATCTGGAGGCTTTTCAAAATCACATCCTGATGTATGCTGGCAAGCGGTTCTCCTTCTCCCCACCTGTGTATGAGGCCAGGACACGCCTCGCAGCTCTGGACTACAACCAGCACCTAGGTCGCCCTTTAAGGCAAACAGCTGATGGCAGGCCCATGTACGTTTATGACACTAAACCGTGCACTAGGTTCATCTTGCATCATAATCCATGTACTTACTGATAGATATTTCATTGACTCATATAAGGTTAATTTTATTTGTCTTTATAAACATTACAGGGCAATGAGGCTTTACAAAAAACAAGCCAGGAGATGGAGTGTCTACGCTCTGAAGGTCACAAAAAAATATGACCACATTCCACCTCTTCAGGCCCACATTCTCTCTAAGAGATTGGCTGCAAATGCTGGGCTGCCTAAACGCAGGACTCTACGGCCAGACGACCCAAGGAGACTCGGCCTTCTCCCTCCTGTATCGCCACCACCAGTACAAGAACTCCTTTGCGTACAAGTCAAGCGAGGTGTTGGAATGTCAAAAATGTTTTACACCTAGATTTAGAAATATTGTTATATTTGTTACCTGTACTGCTATTTGAACATAAATATTTTCTCTCCTCCTCCTCCCTACCCCTTTATTCTTCAGCTGCAGCCCCAGCCTCTCAGCAGGGACCTTGACCTCCAACCAGACCCACCTCACCTTGCATGGCTTTTGGGTTAATAGAGAGACTGGGACCTCGGGATGTGAACGTGGGCCTAGCCTCACACTGTGTACAAATAAAAATATAATATATTTTTTGGAAACATTGGCTGAACTATTTATTTACATTTCTTAATTGCTTAGTCATCTGTTAAGAATGTGATCTGTGTAAATGTTCCTAAGCCAGGCCTGGTATGACGCCATGATAAAAAGTTTCTACATTGGGGCTGGGTAAAGAAATTATTGACATTTAGTCATTTCCTATTATAATAACACAAATTACAGAAAATGAATTGACATAAAAGCTCTGTATTTATTATTATTTACATAGAACTTATTATTTACATAACACTTATTATTTAAAACTTATTTACATAAAAGTTATTTAAATAGAATAATTTACATATTTTTTAGCGACCAGGGACAAAACCTGTATACTGTCCGTAGGGATCTGGATATCGGTCCCTGATCGCCCACACACAGCAACTGGGGATGACCAATCGGTTTCCACGCCCGAGAGCACCATGCTGCCAAAAGATCAAATGTCTGTAGGCAGCATAGCGGTACTCCCGGTTGTCATCCCCTGGCTCTCTCGCTGACCTCCACACCATCAGGTCCTCCCGGTATCGCCTGTGAATTCTCAGGTTGCCGTCATCTAAACAAAATAAGGAAAAGTGTGGCAGTTGGCAGAATAAAAACTTTCACACACTTACTTCCTGATCTAGCTGTGCCTCTTCTTCCTGCTGGTCTACTAATGTCGCCTGTGTTTGCAGCTCGGCCCCTTCCACCTCGCCCTGAAACTCTGCCTCCTCGTCCTGCAGCTCTTCCTCTCCTGCCTCTTCTACCTCTGCCTCTCTCTCCTCTTCCTCTTGCTGCATGTCACCTGGCCTCTGGCTCACCCATACTG
>SSNS01000184.1:1078859-1094760 GCA_006937985.1 Aphyosemion australe
TTTATGTGACATGTGATGAAAAACACAATCAGTTCATTCCTACTTACAATAGATACATTGAAAACAGTGAGTAAAAGCTAGTATCAGGAAATAGTATCAGTTAGTGGACAATTGAAGCACAAGGAGTATTGCACAGTTTTGATATGTGGCATGGGTCCAAAAATCTCGCCAAAAGGATATCTGCTGTAAGTATTTTATCACAGGAAGCTACTGGTGAAAAATTAAACTCTGAATGAACTAATTAAGTAGTTTCTGGTTTTGTGTACTTCTACTCATCAGGCAGCACGTATCCCCGGACAGTCGGCATTGCTGAATTGGTTACGTGACATAATCAATCATTTTTGGTGGGCATGCAAAAAAGCAACAACGTTTGACGAATTCATGGTAAACACTTACAGGACACAATGACAAAATAGTTTTAGGAAACAACATTTCTTCTTAAACGTGACTCAAATCTCATGCTGTGAAATAAATTTCTTCTCACTTCATAATTGTAAATGATTGTCATCAGGAATTGTGGCTTGGTGTCATCCACCATGTGGCAAATGAGCATGAATGGGTGATGGGACGTTGCCAACACGAGGTGCTCGAGAACAGCTCCACCAAGGAGTGGCTGGAAATCGGGTCGGTGGCTCATGAGGCTCTGAAGGATGTGATTTTGAACAAGCGGTGGTTGAGGAACGTTCATAAATACCTCACCTTCAGGTAATGTTGGAAGTGTTGTGTGTTGTAATACAAAATGTCAGTATTTCTTCTAATCTTATTCTATATACACACTTTTTGTTGCACAGATCAACTGCAGATCTGGAGGCTTTTCAAAATCACATCCTGATGTATGCTGGCAAGCGGTTCTCCTTCTCCCCACCTGTGTATGAGGCCAGGACACGCCTCGCAGCTCTGGACTACAACCAGCACCTAGGTCGCCCTTTAAGGCAAACAGCTGATGGCAGGCCCATGTACGTTTATGACACTAAACCGTGCACTAGGTTCATCTTGCATCATAATCCATGTACTTACTGATAGATATTTCATTGACTCATATAAGGTTAATTGTATTTGTCTTTGTAAACATTACAGGGCAATGAGGCTTTACAAAAAACAAGCCAGGAGATGAAGTGTCTACGCTCTGAAGGTCACAAAAAAATATGACCACATTCCACCTCTTCAGGCCCGCATTCTCTCTAAGAGATTGGCTGCAAATGCTGGGCTGCCTAAACGCAGGACTCTACGGCCAGACGACCCAAGGAGACTCGGCCTTCTCCCTCCTGTATCGCCACCACCAGTACAAGAACTCCTTTGCGTACAAGTCAAGCGAGGTGTTGGAATGTCAAAAATGTTTTACACCTAGATTTAGAAATATTGTTATATTTGTTACCTGTACTGCTATTTGAACATAAATATTTTCTCTCCTCCTCCTCCCTACCCCTTTATTCTTCAGCTGCAGCCCCAGCCTCTCAGCAGGGACCTTGACCTCCAACCAGACCCACCTCACCTTGCATGGCTTTTGGGTTAATAGAGAGACTGGGACCTCGGGATGTGAACGTGGGCCTAGCCTCACACTGTGTACAAATAAAAATATAATCTATTTTTTGGAAACATTGGCTGAACTATTTATTTACATTTCTTAATTGCTTAGTCATCTGTTAAGAATGTGATCTGTGTAAATGTTCCTAAGCCAGGCCTGGTATGACGCCATGATAAAAAGTTTCTACATTGGGGCTGGGTAAAGAAATTATTGACATTTAGTCATTTCCTATTATAATAACACAAATAACAGAAAATGAATTGACATAAAAGCTCTGTATTTATTATTATTTACATAGAACTTATTATTTACATAACACTTATTATTTAAAACTTATTTACATAAAAGTTATTTAAATAGAATAATTTACATATTTTTTAGCGACCAGGGACAAAACCTGTATACTGTCCGTAGGGATCTGGATATCGGTCCCTGATCGCCCACACACAGCAACTGGGGATGACCAATCGGTTTCCACGCCCGAGAGCATCATGCTGCCAAAAGATGAAATGTCTGTAGGCAGCATAGCGGTACTCCCGGTTGTCATCCCCTGGCTCTCTCGCTGGCCTCCCCACCATCAGGTCCTCCCGGTATCGCCTGTGAATTCTCAGGTTGCCGTCATCTAAACAAAATAAGGAAAAGTGTGGCAGTTGGCAGACACAGTGGTTTGGTTCCTGGCCACAACATTTCCTCTCCAGCAGAGTGGGCATGTCTCTGCAGTTTCCACATGTACACCATGGTGGTATCCCAAGCAGACCAGCAGGTGGAGGGGCACTATTCCGGGCTTGGTTGATTCTGAGGGCATCAAATACAAGTCCAGGCTCCCTGGCGAAAAGCTCCTTTCCTAGATCCCTGTATTCCTCAAGGGTGAGTGTCTGAAGTAGTTCCTGATGGAGCAGATTGCATAGGAAACAGTTATTCCAAAACCATGAATTTATTTCAGTTTCAAAATGGAACATGCAGATAAGAAATAACTTCAATTAAACTTCATAACTTGGTCAAGTTGTAGCTATTCCTGTACACTATTTGACTACTTTTAAGAATATGAAGGTGGTATAATAATGTTTTTATAAACACATGTATAAACTTAAAAATATACATTTTATACTAACTTTTTTTACTGATGGCTTTATACTAACCTCTGTCTCAACCCTTCTCTCTTCCAACATAGCAGACACTCTTTGCGCCTCTGCGTTATGCTGCATCCTCCATCCTGAATGGATTCAATATTATTAAAATTATGCTCAGTTCAAAATTAATAATAAAAGCATAATTTACACAGTGAATAAAAACTTTCACACACTTACTTCCTGATCTAGCTGTGCCTCTTCTTCCTGCTGGTCTACTAATGTCACCTGTGTTTGCAGCTCGGCCCCTTCCACCTCGCCCTGAAACTCTGCCTCCTCGTCCTGCAGCTCTTCCTCTCCTGCCTCTTCTACCTCTGCCTCTCTCTCCTCTTCCTCTTGCTGCATGTCACCTGGCCTCTGGCTCACCCATACTGGTGTCCATAGTGGGTTGCTTTCAAAAAGATGAGAATAATATATACATTTTATATAAATGTACATTTCATGCTGTGCTCATTGTGTGAAAAGAAACAATTATTACTATATAGTAGAATGCTAAACTTATAAAAATGGTCAGTGATGTAGTTGAGGGTCAGCCCTAAAACAATTCCACAATAAAGAAAGATTATTCATTCAGCCTAACAGCTAACTTTGTGCAAACCTCAGACTCCTCTGCTCTCCACCTGCCTTCTGCCTCACTGCCACTGTTGCTGCTGCTTTGGTCACCATCATCAGGCTACAGACACAATAAATCCCATTTGAGTTGAGCGCCAGATATATTGTCATTAAAAAAAAGAATATAAAGACTTCCAGTTGAAGACATGCATAACTAGGAACATGTAGCGTCAGATAGCTAAGTAAAAGAATGAATGCTAGCAAGCTAACGCTAGCAACCCAAAGTAACACTGTCAGAAATTACATGCATCTAATGGATAATTGAAAGACTATGACTAATAAAAGTTAAATAATGTAGTAAAATAAACATATTATTAGAAATGAGTTCTTACCCTGTACGATTCGTCACTAGACATGGTGCTGGTTGGTCAAGTCACGCATAGCCAGCAAACCTGGCATCCCGACGTCTGGGAACCTAGTTCTGTTGTTGCAACTACAACCTACAACCACTAGATGTCGCTTTGGTCTCCGTGTTCCACATTCCACCTTTAATCTTACTCTGGATGTTTATTAATTTAGTTTTAGTTTATTTTGAGAGAAACAATAAAAAAACAAAAAGAAATCCAGTAAAATAATCCTATACCACTCAAGACGAGCTACATTATTTGTCTTATGCATCCTTACAACCGTATACTAACATATATAAAGTTCAAAAAGGAGTAGGATGAAGTTTGAACTCATAAAAATCCCTGTAGCGACAATTGCAATAACTCAAATAATACAAGCCTTCGTGTACTCAAGTTCTTTTAAATAGTGCACAATTGAAAATGATGCACACTATTTATCAATCTAAAGTAGAGAAAAATAAAACATCAATAAGTTGACACTAAGAGTACATTTTTGCCATCATACTCCAATATGACTCATTGATATTAAACAGTTTCTGCAAACTATTTGCTTCTCATTTTGCATGTTTATTTATTGCACTAATCTTTTGCATCTTTTGCACCCTACAGGAAATTGCTTATAGCATGATACTGCAATAAATGCTGTGCATAAACAAAACTGATGCAAACATCTTTAAATTAAACTAACTGTGCTAATATACTGTCACACTAAAGCTAATTCTCTGGTTTTGATCCATCTAATCTGTAGCTGTTTTGTGTTTCTTTAGCTAAAAAAAGCTCTGTTTCACTTGGGTTTCTTAAAACCTAATGTAATTGCCTCTAACAGATAAAATGATGTGCTTTTGTCATAAAGGGCCACTTTGAGAATTGCCTAATTATGATTCACTTACACGACTATGAAGAGCTTCATTCTTTCCTCAAAAGATAACCCTTAATTTGACATCACTAAATTCAATTATAATTTAATGGGAGGTAATTACCGCCAGTGCTTCTGTATCACAACACAATGTAAATAAAAGTATGCTCATAACAATTTGTTTAAACTGTAAAAAGCAAACTAGAAAGACACTGTTGGAGGACATTTAGCAGCCGGGTTTAAAAGTCAGTTCTTTTTGTATCCATGGAGTCATTTTGTAATAATTCAAGGTTAGGGTGCTTCAGACGTTTTTACCAGGATATCCCTCACTCTAACATGGATTCATTATTGGTTAAAGCTGCAATAGCCTGAAGACTGCTGGAGAGAGGCACCAGCCCCCCGTGAGGATAAGTGGGTGTAGACAATGGATGGATGGAAATTAGCTCAAAACATTTTTTCACGCCTCTTACATTCTAACATTGTACAGCTATAAATATGTTGTGGAGATAAAAAAAAAATTAATAAAGTGGTTCTATCGCATTTGTCTAAAAACCTTCACTAACACGTTTCAGACCAGAACCAACTATTGGACCATCCGGTCGTCGGTCTCAACGAACCGCCGCACTTCCCTGGGTCCTCCACTCATTCCACGCTCATGTATTTATCACCAGAACACCACTGGTGTGAGAGGTTCTCCGCTCAATAACATCAGAGAAGGAGAAACAGCCGGCTGCTACCACTTCAACTTGAGGACAAACTACTAGAGTCCCAAAAAGAAAAACACCATTTGAAGTCACAGACAATAAAAGACGTTTGGACCTAGAAAACGGAGACTGGTGTTTAGCGCTAGCTCGTTTCCTCTGGAAATGCGGGTTTCTGGTTCTGGTGGATGCGGATCCAGGGAAGATACCTGAGGGGAGGGGTGAGTGTTCAAAACCTAGCTTGTTCTGTAGATTTGCTATAGGCTAACAGCAGCAACATGTTTAATTTGTCAGTTGTAAACAAAACAGTCATGCAGGGGAACCTTCTGTCCAATGCACGATCTTAAACCATGACGGCGTCGTGTTCTACCTTCACTTTGAGCCTGTGGTCCCAGCTCCCTTCATGTCATCGACCTGCTCCTCCCGTGTCGTTCCTCACCTTTCTCTTCATCAGTGATACCCCACCAGGTGAGATCTTGCATGAAGCCCCCGTCCGAGGGAAACTGACAGTCATCTTTAGCCTCTTCCATTTTCTAACAATCGCTCCAATAGTTGATCTATTTTTTTACCAAGCTGCTTAGTGATTGCCCCAAAGACCTTTCCAGCCTCGTGGAGGTCCACAATTTAGTCTCTGGTGTCTTTGGACAGCTCTTTGGTCTTTCCCTTGGTAGTAGCTGGAGCCTGACTCACTGTGGGGTGGACAGGTGTCTTTAACGAGCTCAGACAGGTGCAACTAATTTAGATTAATAAGTGGAGTAGAGGTAGGCTTTTAAAGGCAGCGTAACAGGTGTTTGAGCCAGAATTCTTGCTGATCGCCAGATCCTCATGTGCAGCAGTGCAATACAAATAAATTCTTTAAAAACCACACAATGTGATTTCCTGATTTGTGGTCTCTCACCGTGGGAATACACCTACTATGTGAATTTCAGACCCCGCCATGATTTCGAAGTGGGAGAACTTCACAGGGAGTTCAAAAACTTCTGTTCCTTACATGAAATCAGCTTTTCTCAAATTTCTCTCTGAAGAATCTATGAGCTGATTTTGTCCATAATGTACACCTATTTTTTATATCTCCACGTTATCCGAACCACATCAAAATACAAACACGACTTTGATTAATATCACAGCCCAGAAGCTGAGTGGGTTTTTTATCCTGATTGTTTCAGCTCTGCGTGACCTTTACCTTCAAATTTAAGAACCGGAAAACAGAAGAATCAAACATCGTGTTGTAGGACTGCGTGGGCAGACCCAAATGGAATTTATCTGAGACTGAAGGCTTCATTTAAGGATGTTGTGTTGTTTTCAGAGAAGCATCAAACTGTACTTTCAATTCTTAAAACCTTCAGAAGAAGTTGGAAACAACAACAAAAAAAAACATTTTTTAAAAAGTTTATTACTTCAAAGTTGACATTTAAACCTGAAAGGTGTCTCAGGGTTAAGAAGAAAGTTCTTAATTAGAGAAACAAGCTGTTTTCTTTTATATCAGACGGGTCTCAACCCGTAAAGTTCTGGTTTTGTTCTGGTCTCATTAGGACTTGATCTCGGCTCAGGCCGCCTTAATTAGGGTTTAAAAATAGAGACAGGTGAAACAAACAAGCTGGGTTAGCATCTGTGATGGAGAAAGTTTATGTTTCAGCTCTCGTGGTGATTAAAGTTAAAAGAAAAATCAGATTATTTGATTTTTATGAGGTTTTAATTCTCGCCCAAGACGTTCCAAGGTTGGAATTCCACACATAATGTTGGGATCGACCACATCGAGTGGCAGCAGGTTTTCTTTCACCCATCCTGGATCCAGTTGGGAAAACCCGGACTAGCTCTCCCTACACGCTCCAGCTCCTCAGAGCTTTACCTTCTACCTCACAACCGTCTTCACCACCACAGACCAAAGCCGGATTCATGGTTCCATCTCTCGCTCCAACCCACCATCCAGCTGAACTCCGCTCGAGGCATTTTCTCACTCCCAACTCCAAGGGCGTTCCACCTTTTCCAACTGGGAACTGTGGCATCAGCTTTCCAGCAGCTTTAGCCAAAACCGTTCTGAGCTAGCTCTGCAGGAGGCGCGCCTTTGATGTGAAAAGTAAATGATTATTATTGAGGTTAATATTTTAGTGTTTAATGGGAAATGCAATTTCTCCCTGGATCAAACAGATTTCATCATTTAAACACAGCGTTTGTTGGTAACTGTTGAAAGTTTCTTTTAACTATAAATTCCATCAGGTTGGATTATTAATTATCCATTTTTACGTTGGCGCACTGATGGCATCCATGTTTAAGTAAAACGGTTTCATTTTTCTTTGAACATTTTTGGTATTTGCCTCACTGTACAGGCATGAGAATAACAACATGGACACTTCTAAACCGGCCTGCATTTGATATAGCACCTACCAGAGTCCTAGAACCCCCCAAGGCGCTTTACAACACACTCATTCATTCACGCGCTGGTGATGATGAGCTATAGTCGTAACTACAGCTGAAAAGCAAATGTTAAAGTAATGAAAGAGGTCAAATCAACTATAATGTTTAAACAGAATGTAAAAAACTATATGTTAAGAAATTATATGGAATAATCTTGGGTGTATTTTTTTTATTTTAATTTTGTTTTTTTCTGTATTGATCAGCAATGATTTATAGCTCATGTGTTGAAACTGTATTCAAGGATTGTTAGCAAATTAGTGGCAAGCTGCTTGGCAGCGGTATTAGTAATTTTTTGTTAGTGAGTTATGAGTATATGTTTATTTTTTTTTGCTAATGGTGTGAATGGGGCAGATTATATATATATATATATATATATATATATATAAATATATATATACAGCTCCGAGCGCGGCCACAGCTGCAGCTCGCCGCTCCCCACCATGGGGACGGGTCAAATGCGGAGATGTAATTTCACCATTGTGTGATGATGACTGGGGACTTTAACTTGACTTTAAGATTTTCTTCTATCTGCTCCTTTTCATTTAAGCATTGTAAGTTGTATTGTTTTTTTTATTATCTTGTAAAGTTACTATGTTTTTTAAATGAAATAAAAAGGAAAAAAAAGTGATACAATTACTAGGGATGGGACTTGATTAAAAATATTAATCTAATTAATTCAAGAGGCTTTGCAATTAATTAATCTTGATGCATTTTAATCATTCAAGAAAATTTGCCCCAAAAGCAATTTTTTATTAAAAATAATGAGGCAGAGAATCAGACAATAGACATGGACATTATTATATATATATATATACGTATATATATATATATATATATATATATATATATATATATATATATATATATATATATATATATATATATATATATATACGTATATATATATATAGCACATAAAAAGGTTCTGAAGTTTCTTTAGAGGTGCAGCTGGATGATATGTATTGATATTTATGACATGTATTCTGCTGCTAAACGTCAAATCCCTCCAATTGGGGGGTCCTCGGGCCCAAAGGGTTAAATGCGTTCATTACTTTTAATGTGTTATTTTTTTCTAATTAATTATTCATAATTAATGTGTTAAATTCCCACCATTAATAATTACATTAACAAAATGGCATTTATCATATTTATGAAAAATCATATTTACTCATTTACCTTTCAACGATGAATCAGCGGCTCATTTTGCCTGAAGAGTGAAGCGGGTCGAGGTTCTGGATCGGATTGTGGTGTTTGATAAGAATATTCTGTTTAATCCTGATGGTGGATTTGTGAATTGAACACAATAAAAACTGGTAAATTGAATATTTAGCGTTGCTATTTTTTGTGCAACATATCGGATAATTGGCTCTTTGACATCATGCTGTTTTAGGTTCATATACCACCATTTCTCTAAGTCACCACATTTAGAGCGAAATTTCTGTAGAACTTAAAAGTTTTGGACAAAATTTTGACACAAAATGAGTCGAGATGATCTGGGAAAAAGGAAATCTGTAGGAAAGTTGATGGCTTAATGCACTCCTCCTAAAACTGTCACCATCGTTTCTGCAGATCTGAGTGGCAGCTTGCATCAGAGGTATTGTCATTCCAACCTGTTAGTCTGTCGAGAGTGAGTTGGTGCAACTATTACTGTTCACCATGAAGCAGGAGTGGAGGCTTCTGCAGGGGTTCAAATAACAGGTTGTTCACAAAGTTGGACGTGGACTTAAAAGCTCCTAAAACGTGTTAACGGTGTCAGGTCTGAACATGTGGAGATGCTCCCGTCCTGGTGCAGGCGGCTCTTCTCATTCAGACACTCTTAATGCAGAAACACAAGAAGCAGAGATTTGACACAAGCAGCAAAGATGATGGTTGAGGATGAAAAAGGGCAGCAGGAGGAAACAAAGGGATGTTGACTCACTGACATGCACCAGTCACCACTGAACTGAATGACGTGTGCTTACTCCTTTTGTTCTTCCCTCGATACTCAAATTGCTCCATGGAGGGAAACGAGCTCGAAGGCTGAATGTGTGCATTTTTATCCTCCATGTCCGTCACCTCTGACAGACGCACAGGCACCTGGTTCAAAGGGCTTTTTCAGGACTCTGTTCCATGTTTGTAAGTCATGTCTGGTCTGCCCACTTTGCAGTTTTTGGCATAGAAAAAAATCATTGCTGCACTTGTTGCTGCCTGTTTTTCTTTGCACACGTTTCCTTTATTTGATATAATTCTAAACTGTTTCAAATGAACCCGTTTCTGATTGAGTCCTAATTAAAATCGACTGCTGCTAAATTGTGACTGAGTGACGTTAGACGAGATCACACCTGAAGTGGGCATGGTTGAAAGGAGAGATTTGATGTAGGGAAACATGCCTGAAGTTGGAGAAACGAGTGGAAGGAGATGAGAGGAAAACGGAAGAAGAAGAGGAAGAAAGGAACAGACTGATTCGTGAGACCCTACAGCAGCCCTCAAGCTAAAATCCATAACTGTGCTGCCGTATGCTGGGCTGCCATGGCTTCGTAGTCAGTCACTCATCCAACTGCAGTCGAGGCCACACACACATACACACACACACACACACATACACACACACACACACACACACACACACACACACACACACACACACACACACCCAGTTGCTTGAGTGGCCCCTACTTTGTGTTCAACCAGTAAAACTCACATTCACTGAGATTCAGTCACAAAAACATTATTCTGAAAAGATTTAGGGAAATTTAACATCCTTCCTGTCCTGAAAACACACGATAATCCACTTGAAAATCTCAGGAAATGTTTTAGACAAAATGATTTAATCTTTTAAATGGAGCAATAATAGTAAGCAATAATAAGTTCACTTGTTTTTTCAACATGATCTCTAGTCTAAATGAACTCCTTGTGAGTCGATCTCTGTGGGAAAAAAGCTCTGGCGCTCCTGTTTCAGGGACTAGAAGTGAAACAGAGGAGAGCTGAGATTCAGACGACAGGATCTGGAGTCTTACTTCCTGATATGTGGCCATCTCTTCTCTGATTGGCTAACAGCAACACGACTCTACCACTGACTCTGTTTGCTCTGCAACGTTGATGTTTTATCTCCACCAATAACACAAGCCTGGAGGAGTTCTGCTGTGTGGTGGAGTTGCTAATGCTAACGATTAGCTTCTGCTAGCCCAGACGTTCTCTGCTGTTTCCTGGACGCTAAACCAACAACAGCCTTCCCCGTCGTGAGTCAAGATGGGTGAGTCCATGAATGTTAAGTGACAGTGTGACGTAGATCTGTCAGGATTTTCTAATCCTAGAGTTTCACCTAGAGTCTATTTTCTATCAGAAGCTACTGCAGGAGATAGGTGGAGGAGACTATTTTCATGTTCAGCCTGCATGAAACACTCAGTTTCTGTCTCTTATTCCCAAAATAACAAGAAAAAATTTGTTTCTTAATGAACTTTGCTTTCAAGTAATTTTCTTGAGGTCTGCTTTTTACTTTGATCTAAAACATTTTTAAAGTAAACATACTTAAATTAGCTTTTTGCCCACTCCCCCTGATCTGACAGAACACAATGCAAATTTAAACATTAGCTGAATACTTTTTAAAAACACATTTTACCCTTATATGCCCTTGTTGCATTTTATTGTGCTCTAACACCAGAAACGTTAGAAATTAAAGGGTTAGGGTTAAAAAGGCATACTTTAAATGTTTTACTTAAGTCCAAATTTTTGGATACTTCCAATTTTACTTAGGTATTTATTTTACCCTTTTATCTGTACTGTAATTAAAAATATCAAGTTCATCTTAACCACCTCGTAGAGCAGGGGTGCCCAGTCCTGGTCCTGGAGAGCTACTATCCAACATGTTTCAGTTTTAACTCTGCTTCAACACACCTGATTTCAATCAGCAGGTGATTAACAGGCTTCTGCAGAGGCTCTCCAGGACCAGGATGGGCACCCCTGTCGTAGAGCATATTTTAATCCTTATAATTTAATCATACCTGACAAATAAAACAATAACAAAAAAAATCTAAAACATATAGAAGTTATTCAATTCTATTACCAGTATCTTAATATTCCAATTTTATATTTATAATTTGCACTTTTTTTTTGCTCTAATTGCCTTAAAGAAATTTAAAAATACCCCCAAAAAATAAAAATCATTGCATTGTTTTTTCTGAGAGGAAGTTGTGAGGTTAAACTCAAATTAGAAATGTTTTTATTAACATTCATCTAAATAAAGTCAGAAAAAAAGAGAGACTCAGTGTTATTGTGTTTTTATCTTAGTATTTGTGAGTTTGTTTGTTTCTGGTCATTTTCCAGCCGCTCTCTCTGTGGCACAATCCAGCAGAGGCCTTCCAAAACGCCTCGGGCCAAGCCTCCAGCTGATCAAAGTTAAAAGTCCTCACCATGACAACCTCAGCAGCGGCCACCTCTTCTGTCTCATCTCTGCAGACCCAACTCTCTATTCTGATTTTTATCACATAAGAGAAAGAAATAAAAACTTCATCAACACCTGTCGGAACTTCTGCACCTCCAGAGTTTCTGTAGCTGGAGTGCAAAAAAATAAATAAAACGAGTCAAAGCTCGTGGTGAACTGCATGACCGATAAACTACTTGGCGCATAGCAAATCAGAGAGAAGTTTCAAGAGAAGAGACGGATCACAAACAGCATGTGCACGACGGCTGGTCTTCAAAATACAGAAATTCAGGAGATGAAGTGATTAAAGGATGGAGGAAGAGCAGATGAAAGGAAGGAAGAGAGCGAGTCAGATCAAGGCGATGCCATGATTGGATAATGAAGCATCAGAAGTCAACATGAGTGTGAATTTCACACTCGGCTCCCAGATAAAGACGGAATTACAGAAAACATAGCAGGCTGGGATTTACACAGAAATAGGACAACATCTCACATCACTTAGAATTTACTCAAACTGCACAAATGGAAAAAACAAGGATGCTGCTGAACGCGGCTGCAGGCCGCCGTGCTGCGGACGATGCAAACATTTTTAGAACATCTGAAAATATTTATCTGTTATTTAACAGAGCTGAGACAGGATTTGTTTTGTTGTTTTTCAAACAATGCAATTAATTTTTCCCAGTGTTTAGTAATTAACACCGTTTTAAAACACCTTTGGGGAAATCATTTTGACTTTGTCACGCGGAAAACAATTAAATGCATCAACTTTGCGTCTTTTTGCCAAACGTTGTTTTGATAAAGTAACAAGAAAATGAAAATGAAAGACTTTCTTTGGAGACCTAATTAAAGAATTCCTTTCAGAGGAATGAGCAGCATAATGATTGTGTGGTATTTTAAGACATAAGGCCTTCTGAGCTGAGGTAAGTGAAACAGTTTCTGGTTTTTTTAAATAAATCTAAAAATAAGGTAAAATAATCAGTTTTTGTTCAGCCCACAAATCCAACGTTTCTGCTCATTTTGAATTGAAACCACATCAGTAGCATTCATTTGCACATTTGAAGTAGATCCCAGTGAAGGGCTGGTGACCCAGCCAGGGTGTCCGCCGCCTCTTGCTCGATGGCTGCTGGAGGAGCTCCCCCTGAAGTGATGACTCGAGGGATTTCTGACCCAAATGCAGGAATGTTTGTATACAAAAATATACAAGAACAGGCTGCAGGACTCTGAGGGGGAGGTGACTGGCAACCGGATGAGCTCAGGTGGGGCTTCTAACTTGTTTTCCACTGGTAAACACCACAGAAGGACAAGTAGAGACAGTTTGGTCCCGTAGTGGCAGAGGGCGAACGAGCAAGGGTGGAAAAAAGTCTTTGGTTTGGTTCAGACTTGCTCTTCTTTCCTGGTGGGTCTACTGCTGCTGCCTCTGATGATTGACTATTGAGTGAGTGGTGTGTGATGAACATGTGATGAACATGTAGGAGACGACGAGACGAGCAAACGAAACAAAGAAAAACTAAAATGGGGAAAAAAGGAAGTAAAACGCAGCTAAGAGGCCACTTCCTTAACAGGCTCATGGGCTCATGATTCAGAGTTTGGCCAATAATAATAATAATAATAATAATAATAATAATAATGTCATTATTATTATTTGCAATTTTTTTATGTGATTCTTATCTGAAATCTAATTTTCACCCTTCTTAATATTTGAAATTTATTAGGATAGCCCCTGGAGATGCATCATCTCGTTTTCAAGGAGGTCCTTAGAACAAACAATACAGACAACAAAATTACAATATAGAACACATAAAAATACTTCACCATATTATCTCCTCAAAGGAACACGTGGTAGTTTTGGCTTGTTTTTAGCACCCCCTAGTGTCCGTTAGTGAAACCAAAAGTGAAACTTATCTCCTGGCTGTGCGTTGGTCTTTCTAACACCTTAATCTAACAGCTGAAATGTCTCCTCAGCCTTCATTAGTGTCTACAGGAGCGGTTCATCACTAAATCAAACACATCAGCTGTGTTCATGATCTAAAACATGCAGGAAACATGCTGGAAGCAGACTGCAGCACCAGGCATGTCAGCTCCACTTTACTAAGTCCAACAGGGACCGGACCGCCACTCTGAAGTTGCAAGTGTGGTATTCTGGCCACAGAGGTGGTGGGGGTCTGAGTGACATTTCATTAACCCTGTAAAGGGTCATTTTAGCACAAACTGGCTCAAGAACAGGGTTTAAAATATGAAAAAGTTGCAAAGTGTGTCTTTAAAAACAATCCCTCTGATGCTTTGATACAACCATAGTAAATATAAAGTTATTAAACATTAGGTGAAAGTACAGTAAAGTTCAGTATAATGATAATTGACTATTAGGAGTGGGTGTGGTCAAAAGCAAAGATGTGATGTAGATGTAGTGGAAGGTCTGAGCTGGTGGTGGCTATCAGATGGACAGACTCAGGATTTAGTTTATGTAACAATCAGGAACTGCAGCCCCAGTTTTTCTGTCTGGTTTTTCGGAACATTTAAAAACAACTGGGATGAAGATCGAAAGGATCCACCACTAACACCAAAACTAGAACCGTAGGATGGGTCCAAACCATGAAGAGCTTTTAAATCAGAAAACAGGAACAGGCAGCCAATGGAGACGGGTTTATAACGGGAGTGATGTGCTCACGTCTGGGGGTGTCGATCAAAAGGCTGCAGCTGCTTTTCATCACATCAGATACGTGCATGCGTATCACGACAGTAGACGTTACCATAGAGACATGTGCAATAAAGCCTAAATCAGATAAAGACAAGGAGAGCCGAGCACTCCCTCAAACGTTACAGGATGATGATGTCATTAGAGGTCAGGATGATGATGATGTCGTTAGAGGTCAGGATGATGATGTCATTAATTCAATTCAATTCAATTCAATTCAGTTTATTTCTATAGCGCCAAATCACGACAAGAGTCGTCTCAAGGCACTTCACAAAGTAAACATTCCAATACAGTTCAGTTCATTAAGCCAATCAGTAAAAAAGTTTCCTATATAAAGAACCCAGCAGATTGCATCAAGACACTGACTGTGTGTTGATACAATCCTCATACTAAGAAAGCATGTAGCGACAGTGGGAAGGAAAACTCCCTTTTAACAGGAAGAAACCTCCAGAGGATCCTGGCTCAGTATGAGCAGCCATCCGCTACGACTCACTGGGGATTGAGAAGACAGAGCAGGCACACCCACCCACACACACACACACACACACACACACACACACACACACACACACACACACACACACCATATAGATCAAGTAGTGTTTCTATGGCTACACTGTGATTTCTTAGTAGAAGTTCTATTTAGTAAGAGAAACTTTATTGTCTTTATCTGAGTGAATCTATAATTAATTCAACAGGTGAACTAATAGTAGCACATTCTATGTTAAAGAAAGTAAGATGTAATATCAGGAGAGGGAGAATGTTAGGTGGTTGGCAGCAGTGTGCCAGCCGATGGCCCCCTCCATGAGGCCACCACAGCTCAGCAGAACGCCAGTGTAGCTTCTTCTGGGGAGAAAAACACTTAGAGAGAAAATAAAGTTAACAGCTGAAATAACAGGAAATAATGCAATTAGAGAGTGGTGGTAGAAGAGAGTAGCAGAGTGTGGAAAGTGGTCAGTATGTCCTCCAGCAGTCTAAGCCTATAGCAGCATAACTACAGAGATAACTCAGGATAACCTAGCCTTTTAGATGGAGGCATGTGGGAGGCAGGGCCAGGGAGAAAAGTCTTTAACGACTGTAGTCCCCGCTGTACACTCCACCTCCCTCTGCTCCCCACTCGTCTAAACCTGGGCTAACATCAGAATTTAACCATAAGCCCTATCAAATAGAAAAGTTTTGAGCCTAGTCTTAAAAGTAGACAAGGTGTCTGCCTCACGGACTAAAGCT
>SSNS01000184.1:1100676-1142573 GCA_006937985.1 Aphyosemion australe
GATGATGATGTCGTTAGAGGTCAGGATGATGATGATGTCGTTAGAGGTCAGGATGATGATGTCATTAGAGGTCAGGATGATGATGTCGTTAGAGGTCAGGATGATGATGATGTCGTTAGAGGTCAGGATGATGATGTCATTAGAGGTCAGGATGATGATGTCATTAGAGGTCAGGATGATGATGTCGTTAGAGGTCAGGATGATGATGATGTCGTTAGAGGTCAGGAAGATGATGATGTCGTTAGAGGTCAGGATGATGATGATGTCGTTAGAGGTCAGGATGATGATGTCGTTACAGGTCAGGATGATGATGATGTCGTTAGAGGTCAGGATGATGATGTCATTAGAGGTCAGGATGATGATGTCGTTAGAGGTCAGGATGATGATGATGTTGTTAGAGGTCAGGAAGATGATGATGTCGTTAGAGGTCAGGATGATGATGACATTAGAGGTCAGGATGATGATGTCGTTAGAGGTCAGGATGATGATGACATTAGAGGTCAGGATGATGATGTCGTTAGAGGTCAGGATGATGATGATGATGTCGTTAGAGGTCAGGATGATGATGATGTCGTTAGAGGTCAGGAAGATGATGATGTCGTTAGAGGTCAGGATGATGATGATGTCGTTAGAGGTCAGGAAGATGATGTCATTAGAGGTCAGGATGAGGATGATGTCATTAGAGGGCAGGATGATGATGTCATTAGAGGTCAGGATGATGATGTCATTAGAGGTCAGGATGATGATGTCATTAGAGGTCAGGATGATGATGATGTCATTAGAGGTCAGGATGATGATGATGTCGTTAGAGGTCAGGATGATGATGTCATTAGAGGTCAGGATGATGATGTCATTAGAGGTCAGGAGGATGATGTCATTAGAGGTCAGGATGATGAAGTCATTAGAGGTCAGGATGAGGATGATGTCGTTAGTGGTGAGGATGATGATGTCGGTAGAGGTCAGGATGATGATGTCGTTAGAGGTCAGGATGATGATGATGTCGTTAGAGGTCAGGATGATGATGATGTCATTAGAGGGCAGGATGATGATGTCATTAGAGGTCAGGATGAGGATGATGTCGTTAGAGGTCAGGATGATGATGTCATTAGAGGTCAGGATGATGATGTCGTTAGAGGACAGGAAGATGATGATGTCGTTAGAGGTCAGGATGATGATGATGTTGTTAGAGGTCAGGAAGATGATGATGTCGTTAGAGGTCAGGATGATGATGACATTAGAGGTCAGGATGATGATGTCTTTAGAGGTCAGGATGATGATGTCATTAGAGGTCAGGATGATGATGTCATTAGAGGTCAGGATGATGATGTCATTAGAGGTCAGGATGAGTATGATGTCATTAGAGGTCAGGATGATGATGATGTCGTTAGAGGTCAGGAAGATGATGTCATTAGAGGTCAGGTTGATGATGTCGTTAGAGGTCAGGATGATGATGATGTCATTAGACGTCAGGTTGATGATGTCGTTAGAGGTCAGGATGATGATGATGTTAGAGGTCAGGATGATGATGTCATTAGAGGTCAGGATGAGTATGATGTCATTAGAGGTCAGGATGATGATGTCATTAGAGGTCAGGATGAGTATGATGTCATTAGAGGTCAGGATGATGATGTCATTAGAGGTCAGGATGATGATGATGTCATTAGAGGTCAGGATGATGATGTCATTAGAGGTCAGGATGATGATGTCGTTAGAGGTCACTCCTGAGCTCTGAAAGTTCCATGTGTGAGTTTTGTTTCTGGTTCAGGAACAGTGAGTGACACTTTAGCCACCATCGCTTATAGATATCAGACGGTAATTAAACGTTATAATTAGCCAGAGGCTGCAAGTCCCATCATTAAATCACTTCAGCTAATTAAACCAGTGAATTCTTCTATTAGTAATAAATAAATCTGAATGTATCTGTTCATAACCGCCTCCTACTCTCTGACAACTTCCAGCCTATTATTAAGCACAGCTCCTTTCCCTCTTGCTCGTTGGATGCTGATAAACGTGGTCAAACCAGGTTATCGAAGTTATTGCTGCTGAAAGCTTGTGGCAGTGACTGTTGCCTCCCCGCTGCAGAGGAAATCATTTTGAAGCTAAATGTTTACTTTTTAAGCTGCTGGAAGGTGCAAGCCAAGGTTTAGTAGCAGGGCATGGAAAACACGAGTGTTTGTGTTCCTCTCTAAGCCCATTCAGCGTAATTTAACTACCTCTATAGAGCAGGTAACAAAAACAGGTGTGTGTGTGTGGCAGATGGATGATAGCAGCATCCAAATCACACTTTTAAAGTAGAAATAATGAATAAACGTGTTTTGCATGAGGCAACAGCAGACCCTGTCCCTATTCAATGTGGAAAAAGAACCTTTTCAGGATAAAAGTTGCAGGTAAATATGAAGGTTTGGCTTCTGCATAAAAAGTGATGCCTCTGTAGGAAAATAATATGACTGTTTTATTCTGTAAAATGATGTACTACATGAATTTATACTTAGTGGTGTTTTTACCATCCTTTCTACACCCACCATGTCCTGAACACAGTGAAATAAGCATCAAACCTTGTGTGAAGCCTGATTACTCTCATGAAGCTCACAGTCTCTTTCTCTCTCACTGGACGAGTGAATGTCTTCATCAGAGGGTGAATATTCCTCTTCAGAATCAGAGTCAACCACAACCAGTCAAAGAACTTTGTCAACAATGAACAGATGTGTCAGTATTGTAAGTTTTTCCTCTAATATTCACCCTCTGTGTGCTCCACTCATCTCCTTCTCTCCCTGTCAGGAGGCAGTTTTCAAACTCTATAAACTCCAACAGAATAGAAACACCCAAACGTGGTGCTTAGATTGAAGTTACACCTTTCCACTATCGTCTGGTTTAAAGTAGGAGCTTCATGAGGGATCATGTTTGCAGCCGTGGCTCGTTAAACTCAGCAATGATGCTTGTTGCTATAGTGCCAAATATCAGGAAATAAGACTCCAAATCCTGTGGTCTGAAGCTACTTTCTCCTCCTTCCCCCCCCCCCCCCCCCCCCCCCCCCAGTACAACTTACAAGAAATTCCTTCCCACCTGAGATGACTGCAAAGGTATTGATTGAATGAGTGAACCACACCTTTAAAACGAACCAGCAAAATTTCATCCATAAAGATTCAACTGAAGAATTTCAGCAGCAAAAATTCAACACCAAATGAGGTGACCTCCTGGAGATCCAGGCCAAAGCAATCGTCACTCGATCGAGTCGACGATCACTGATGTCACATGATCAGAGAAGTGTAATTTGATTGGCTAAAAACCACTCGACTCGATCGAGTGACGGTTACGTTGGCTTGAGTCATTGTTGACATTCTGATGTTGAATTTTTACGGATGAAATTTGCTGGTGTATTTTAAAGGGACACTAGTCAGTTTTGGCTTGTTTTTAGCACCCCTAGTGTGACCTGGCAAATCAGATGTGTTCATGATCTAAAACATGCAGGAAACATGCTAGAAGCAGACTGCAGATCCAGGTAGGTCAAGCTCAAATCCCAGCAGACCGGACCGGCAACTATGAAGTTGCAAGTGGAATATTCTGGCCACAGGGGTTGACAGGGGCTGGGTGGCCTTTCATTAACCCTGTAAATGGTCATTTTAGCACAAACTGGCTCAAGAAAATGATTTAAACATATGAAAAAGTTGCAAAGTGTCCTTTTAAATAAAAATAAATCAAATAAAAGTAATTCTGGTGAGATTCTATTTCTTCCATAGTAAAGCAACATGTGGGCAACATCTCACAACACTGTAAACCACCACAGAAGCAATCCCGTTTCATGATCGCCCTTTCACCAACAAGAAATTCAAAAGAAATGTGAAACAATAAACAATCACTAAACACACAAACACACACACACACACACACACACACACACACACACAGACTCATGCAATATGAATTTCCATTCGTTTCACCCACCGTCCTTTAGAGAAGCTGTTGTTTTATTAATGGTAACGTGAGCTCACCTGCCCTTTAACAGGTACTTAACACCCTCATTAAAACACTGCATGAAATAAAATAAAACTAATGTAAGCAATAATTAACTTAGTCATGCATTCTGTGTGTTTCATGGAATAAATGCGTCTGATCCTCATATGAAAGAATTTCATTGATTTATTTCCCTTTTCTCTCTCTCTCTCTGTAATTCCTGCTCTCACTTTTGACCTTTCCGGTACCAGCAGCCGCCTCTATGCACTCTCCATCCATTTACTTTTCCTTTCCTTCGCCGCCACCGCTATCACTTCCCCTCTTCGGTCTGCAGCAGCCATGCATGCAAACCAGTGATGAGATATTGCTTTTCTAATCTTGCTGACGGGGGACAATATTTATGTGCTGTTTTTCAATATCTGTTCCTCAGAATCCCGTTCTGTTGGAGGGTTCTCTCCTCTCCAGCTTTGTGTTCCCTTAGTTCTTCAGCCAAGATCTTTTCCATACATTTGGCGTCTCTGAGTATAAATCAAGTAACTGAGATCTCCTGACTCAATTAAATAACAGTCAAGGCAGGAGAGCCTGGAAAAGACCTTCACATGAGCGACTCTGAGATTCCTCAAAATCAATTGCCTTGCTAGAAAAACATTATTGACCATGTGATGTTGTTTATAAGTAGGGGTACGTCTAGTATCTGTTGCAGAAAACCTTTACTGAGAAATTATAAATATTTCCAGGATTATGTTGGATTCATAAAAGATGCAACATTGATGCTTAATCTCCACAAATAACACAAGCCAGAACGTCTTCTGCTACGTTGTGACGTTTCTACTGGTTAGCTTTTACTAGCCGAGATGCGCTCTGCTCTCTCCTTCTAGTGGGCGGTCCCAAGCCAAGGTGGGCGGGGCCACGAATGCTAATTTTCCCTGTGATGTAGAAAAGACTGGCTTTTTCTGACCTGATCATTCTCCTGTTTCCTTTCTGCGGCTAAAGCAGACGACGGGGATCGAAGAAAATGTATGGTAAGGGTATGACTGTGCCAATGTTTTTAAACTGGTGTGGGAGGAAAGGGAAGGAGGATATATAGGGTCATTTTAATCTGTAAAGCACTTTGAGTTGCTTCATTTGTAGGAAAAGCGCTTTATAAATAAAGTTTGATTGATTGATTGAATATATAGTCTGGCCACGACCCAAAGACAGAGCTTAGTCCACATGCTATTGGACAACAAACGTGAAGTAGAGAACCTTCACCAGCTACGTGACGTTCTCACCGCTACAGATGTCAGTCAACGGGGCAGTCCACTATACTCTGTCGAAGAAGATGCAAATACATCCTTTTTCTAAATAAACTTAAGTACCTCCATCTGCTCTTGACTCAAAGAAAAGCCTATGAAGGTTAACAATCCAGAGTATTTTTTATCCAACGGCACCATCTAGAGGCTGAGAAATGTATCACACTTTAAGCCTTTCTCAACACTTCTGTATTTACGACCAAAAGCAGCACCTCTCGTTTGTGAACGTGCACCTCTTGCCAGCCAACAGAACTAAAACATTATGTTGAACTTTTACTATTCTCACGACGAACTGTTTATTCATATATAGTTGTTTTAAAAATGACTGGTTCATAAGAAATGTCGCCAACTCTACATCAGTCTAGTCCTGAAACGCTCTGTGATTGACGTCTGTAAGCAGATCTCTAACGCTATTGGCTAATGCTGAACAGCGGTCTACTCAAATTGCATGGGGCTCTACGAGATGGGGGGACATGCTCAGGAAAAACAATAAACATATTAACATTTCATCAAAGCACAGAGTAAGCCTGTCATTTATACAGATTTCTACGAAAATCATACATAATTCCTGAAAGTGGGAAAACTCTGGATTGTACCTTTAATAGATGGAATCAGAGAGACTACAAACAAACAAGACCATGAGTATGAAAACAAGAGGAGGAAGCCTGGCTTTGAGGTTTTCACAACAACTCAACAAGGACATGCATCGAATTCTCCGAGGGAAACTCCTCAAACCTGGTTTATGTTAGACGGCTGACACCAGAGAAGAGCGGTCATCTCTCATTTAAGCCGGGCGTACTCTGTGCGACTTTTTCACTCGTAGCGTTCAGCTTCAGCTCAAACTGTACGAGTTCCTCGCAGAGCAAATCTCACGAGTCATGTGCTCACACTGTACGACCCAGTTCTCGGATGCGACCTGACTGCTCACACTGTACGTCTGGCACGAACTCGTCGCAGCTAAAAAAAGTATATATGACGCAACACGTTGGTCTGAGTACGGGAGGACGAGGACGGCATTTGGAATAGAAGCGTACTCTGCTGTTTCAAGGCAAGTGCTGCTTGTTGCTACGGTTAGAAAATCAATCTGACATGAAAATAAAAGTCTGGTTTGTTCCTTAAATAACAAAATAACGAAAACATATTACTTGTATTATATTTGATGCACTTTTGATCAAAGTCGATAAATTACCAGCATTTCCCGCTGTTAAATGAAGACATTTTTTTTTTTTCATCAAAACAAAGCAACGCTGCTTTTATTTTGAAAGTGGGTTAGCTATTTGGTTTGTTTTCGCTTCCACTTCCTTCATTTACGCTACTGCTTCTGTGTTTGCGCATGTGCCGTGTGCGGTTCTGATACTTTTTGGGTCGCAGACGCTCGCAGCGCCGCTTCAACAGTGCGATACCCTCACAAGGGACGAGCAAAATATCAAACACGCCAAAAACCCGTGCGAGCTTACGATTGCTGATCGGTAGCTGGTCATGTGGTGTAAATCGCCTCTCGTAACCCCCTGTATACTACACGACGCTCAGCGCAAAACTCGCCCCGAGCTCGTAGATTCTCGCACGAGGAGAAAATCGGCTCAAAAAGTGAAAAAGTCTCACAGTGTACGCCCGCCTTTAGAGGGATGATGGTTCAATCCTGGCTTCCTCCACTATAACTCGAAATGTCCTTGGGCAACACCCCATGATATCCCCCAAGCTGCATATTTGGATATATTTGTACGGTAAAAGTGCTTCAGTGCTTTCCTCACGTCTTTCCTTAGTCTTCTGTCTCCAATTAGTTACCAACAGTGGCGACCCAGTGATGTGCAGGCCTAATAATAGCATGAACATGTGTACGTAGAGTGCTGCAAACACAAACATGGAAACCCTGCAGAAACATAATGTTTATTTGTTTGCACGAGGTGTGGTGCAGTTCTTTAACATGTTTTGATAATCAAACCACCCCAGATAATAAGATTCTCAGCCTCAGCTCTTCACAGAGTGTTTAGAAACCAGCTCTGATTTCTTGTGTGAATCTTTGCCGCTACGGTCCCTGGTTACCATGGTGACAGATTTGACATCGCCTTTGCCAGGAGGAAAACACCTGTTGGAAAAGTTGGACAATACATTACAGAGGAGCCTCAGCTGACCTCCTTTCTGGAGAGCTAGAACACCTGAGGCTAATAAAGCAGTGTCGCTAACGCTTGTTTCGCTACATCCATCACATCGACACGTTTTCAGACGCTGAAATCTATGAACGCGTGGACGCTGATAGCCTGAAGTTTTGTTATTTATTCATTGTTGTATATAATTAATTTATGCTCAGCACACACGTTTCCTTCTGAGACCCGAGGGGGCCGCTGCCCCCACAGCTGCTTCTGGTCAGGGGACTTCAGGGAGACCGATCCTCCGAGCTAACCAACCATGAGGAGCTTCTGTCAGACGGCTGCTCTCTGCTGGAATGACAGCGAGTCTGGTGGGAATCATTAAACATGAATTTCATGAGTGTATACTTTTTGAGGCGAAGTGTCAGAATAGCTTCTACCGAGCATTTCATCACAGTTACAGTTACTATCCAGCCCGGCTATGTTGTTGAGCTCCTCACATGTTTAGAGCAGAGAAACGAAACGCTAGTTTTCCTAATGTGATCCATTCTGCACGTACGGATGTGAGGATAAACCAGTCTGAGGCAGTTTGCAGGTGCTCACCTTGTTTTTGTCTTGCACCGAGCTCTGGGGGACCAGAGACCAGAGAGGACTGCCTGCCTGTCAAGTCGCATTTGGGCTGAGGCCAATTTTTCTGGGCACTCGTAAAGTTTTTGTTTTGTTTTAAATCCAGGAAAAACCTTTTTCACACCGAAGTTGTTTTGAATCGATAATAAGACAAATCTGCACGACGTGAGAGGAACACCATGAACAGGCCTTTTAGCAGGAGGCTCTTATTTAAAACAGCGTCCTCAGGCATCATCAACAACACCGCCGTAGTGTTGACGATCTCCTTGGCATTCAACAGCTCTCCGCTCGGTTCTGAGCATCTTCAAACCCTTCCTCTTCGCTTCCTCTCCCTTCGTTCTGTCTCTAAGCTGCTGAAGGCCATTGTAAGTCCTCTCACAATATCTGTCTCTGCAGTTCACCCCCCCCCCCCCCCCCCCCCAGACCTCTCACCCCCTCCACCACCACACGCCGTACCCCCCCTCCTCCATCTCAGTCTCTCGGGGTCTGACCCTGGCCAAATGTCTGACAGCTCACTAAACAGAATGGCCTCGTGATCCGCATGGAGATAAACATGAGAGCACACACACACACACACACACACACACACACACACACACACACACACACACACACACTCACTCACACACACACGCACACACACACACACATACACTCACACACACTGACTTAGTTGGTCAAACTAATACACTGGGCGCCACTTTTGGTAATTTATGTGGTTTTTTTAATATTTAAATCAGTTCACTAAAAGATTATTGATTACTTTAAGACACACACTTAGTAATATGGTAATGAGACGTGGTATCATTGATATCAATGATTAAAAAAATTCTAAACTGATTTATTTGTTATTGTTATTTAAAACTATACACCTTTACGTTTTATTTAATCATGTAATATCAATTTTAGAATATTTATAACAATATAATAGTAATGAAGAAATAAAATTGGCCCTTGCCAACTACAGATCCTCCACCAGAGGGCAGTAGACATGTACAGGAATTGATAAACCCGCTTCCTGGTGAATTAAATCAAATAATCTTTTATTGTTGATTCACAATATGTTCGAGGCATACTTTTGAATCGAAGTGCCCTTTCTCGTCTTTGTAGTACATCAATACATATAAAAGTTATAAAAAGTTTTAAAAGTATAAACATAGGAGTGTACTAATAAACGTAAAAGTTTAATGTTAATGGAGCAGTAAATAATAAAGTGTTGAGGAGCTTCTAGAACAAATTGTAAAATGTGCAAAAAAGTCTGTTAGCAGCAGATGTAGTATTTAGTCTTCTGATGGTGGCAGCTGAGGTAGCATATTCTGGGAGAAGGGGCTACGAGGGGGAGGTACAGCATTCAGTGTACTGAAGGCCTGGTTGAGTGGGCTTGGAGTCTCTGGTTTCTTCTTCCTGAGGGGAGGAGGCAGAATTGGGGGTGTAAGGGGTGGGAGGAGTCATGTGCGATGCTAAAGGCTTTGCAGGTGAGGCGGGTGTGGCAGATGTCCTTGAGGGAAGGTAGAGGGACATGAAGGTACTAATCCTGATACTCCATCTGTATGTTTTAAAGTAACAATGAGCAGTTTCCTGCTCCTCCGCCCTACTGGTTGAAAGTCTGTCGTAAAACAACAGCGCAGCAGCCTGCGGTAGCTAGTGCTAACAACGAGCTAACACTAACATGAGCTAACTGATACTATAAACCATGAAGTAAAAAAGATCCACACTGTTGCACAAGAAATATTATTAGTCCAGTAGCAACAAAGCCAGGTCACGATCAGTCCGTGATTTTGTAGCCTCCTTTAGCTCCCTCAAGCTAGCATAGGCCGCGCCAATGTTCACTCTGGTTTTAGCTCTTAGCTTCACCTCCAAAGACATTACTCTGTTACTTTTACTTCCAGGCTCCGCCATGATAACAACAGATAAAGCAAACTTCTTCTTTTTCTTCTTCTTGTGCTTTTTATTGACAATCAGCCAACTGAAAAAGCTAACAGCACAGAAAATAGCTAACAGCCATAATGCAGGTATAAGAGTGCCCCCTAGAACACCTACCCGCTCCACAAAACAGAGGGCAGCAGAGTGGTGTCAAATATGAAACTGGTCACGTTTCTAACTCAACAATCACTGAGATCAATGTTAAAACTCTAGATTAAAGTTTAAAGAAACTATGTAGTGTTACTTTAAGGCCTGAATTATTTTTATTAGGATTTAAAATGGCCAATCAGCTGCTTTATTACTATGTCATTAATCTAATCCACACTATGTACATACACTGTAGGTTAAAATTTCAATTAAGTTTGTGTATTTGCTTTTTCTTCTGCTGTCATTCCTGCTGTTATTTTCTCTGCAGCACCACCTACAGCTTAGGAGAGTAACTGCATTAGGAGTAGCTCATGTTAATGTGAACATGCACTTTCTATCATGGTATAAATGACCTAAGTCATAAAATATTTCTCACTGAAACCAGCTAAATCTGTCAACAACTTGTTGCTTTTATCAATGTTTTACCTCCAAAGAAGGGAAATTGGAGCCTGAATAAAGTAAACTGAGCGGTTTGTCACATCTTTGGATCAGGTATTCTGATCCCTGCACGATCTCTGGTAAGAAATTAAAAACGTTTAGAAGTGACATGCTAATTTTTTACCTTTATTACCATAAACCATTTAAAAACAGCCTTTAGGCAGCAGAATGATTCTCTGGTGTGATGATAACTAAATGAATATTTAGCTTAAGCTGGTATTTTTCTCATTATTTGTTGTTTAAATCACTTTAAACATACAGCAATAGAACGTATGAGTCTGTTGCATCCAAACATCCCAAGCACATTTTAAAAAGACTGTTACGAATATAAAACTGAAAATGCCCATCCCTTACACATAGTTTATGTAAGTAAGGCTTTGTAGCTGTGTTGTTGTGCTTGATTTATTGTTTTAATTTCCCATTCTCCCCAAACCCGTTAAGTTTCTTTGTGCACAAACCTGAGCTCCTCCCTCACACAAAGCTTTTTGTTTCACACTCCGTTATGCAAACACACTAAAAAACACAAGAACATAAAACATGCAGCCACCAAATGATCCATAAACAGTGATTTATGGGGCAAGGCTGGGTGTCAGAAGTTGGGTTTGAAATATTCAGCAGTCATTCCATATTCAAGGCAGATGTAGAGGTGCGAGGATCTGCTACACGGCACCAGGTTATACACACACTGATGCACTCTATCACCCCAGAGATTGAAGCACGCATGTTAGCTCGTCAAACACTGGCTGGAGGGAAGGCTCGTATGTTAGCTCTGCATTATAGGCAGCGTCATCAGTTTTCACGCATGTTTAATCACCCTTGTCCTGCCTGTTGGAGGTTATGGAGGTTCTGAGGCAAAATGGGAAAATGCAAGCCATGCATACAAATAGACACCCCCATATCCACCCCGATGCGCAAGAAAATAGACAAATTTATAAAAAGAGCACATGCAGGGCAATTACAGCGAATCCAGTCACAGTTTCTTCTGATGGAATTGAAGTGAAGGATGGTAACCATGTTTTTAAGTTGTATTAAGTATTGAAGAGTTGGGATTCCGCTCAGGGATTAGAGGCCTTCCACAATCTTTTAGTTTTATATGCTCAGCTGCCAAGTTTGATTGCCGCTACAGCTTTCTCCCACCAACACGCCTTCGACGCGCTCGCATTGCCCCGTTCCTTTCCTCCTCTTCCAACGCTCTGTTTTTAAAGTCTTTTCCAATTTGTTACATGGATGAAAAGTCTAAACCGAATATGACGACTATTTGTCGAAATAAACTTTTCTTGTTATTTTAGCTACACTAGTGGCAGGCCTCTGGGCTTAGAGATTCATAGAACCAAAGTGATCACACCTTAGTAATGGCTGCTGAGCCTCTGACTTTGTGGAGGAGATGGGTTCTTAGAGCCAGATATAATCTGGAGTGGCACTGCGGTAGAGCAGAGAGGGTGCAGACAGGATGCTAGCGTATGCTACGGAGGCAGCTGGTGATAAAAAATTCTTGGTGAGGCTATATGTGTGTAATATTTCCCTTCTTAGTCCATTATAACTATTGAAAATGAGCAGTTGAAAAATTATTACAATTATAAAAACAATCATGAAGTTCCCTTCTCCAAATAAGCAGTGTTACAGTTAGATAAATTAGACTTAGGGCTGGGTGATATAGAGCAAGAGTGGAAAAGATCATAAAGATGAGGCCAGGGCCAACACTGTATGCAACATCTCGTGTGGATGACATCAAGTTCAGCTTCCAACTCTTTTTACCAGACTTTGGTTAGGAGTGATGTGCAAGCCCCAGCCGCTGCCCTGGTGTCCCTCCCCCAACAAGGACATGAGCTCTGTGCCCCTAGAGACAACAAAAAGCCTGAGATGCTACAAATGTGATGCCTATGTTTGCAAGGCCCACTCTGACCTGAGTGTCACATGCCACTCATGCATGAATGCACGCGCGCACACACACGCACGCACACACACACACACACACACACACACACACACACACACACACACACACACACACACACACAACTTCATGTTGAGTTTGGTCTTTGTTTTTCCATTTAATTTTTACATTACATGTTCATTTTGTAATACGTTTTCAGGGCCTAATTGTATTTTCACTGCAGTAATTTTTTTGTCTAATTCAGAGCCAGGGACTAGGCTGGCTCCATCCAAGGGCCCCGCGACCCTCACCACAGTAGGCGGGGGAGGCTTCCACATTCCACCAGAGCCCTTCACACCCACAAATGTTCTAATGGAACATTTGAAATAGTATTTTTTAGGTATTTTCCTTTAAAAGTTGATGGGTCTCAAGGTTTAAAGTCATTGATTGAATTTGTGAAGTATAACTTCCGGTATTGATCACACAGTCACTAGTGGCACAGAGCTCATGTCCTTGTTGGGGGAGGGACACCAGGGCAGCGGCTGGGGCTTGCACACTCCCAACCAAACTCTGGTAAAAAGAGTTGGAAGCTGGACTTGATGTCATCCACACGAGATGTCGCATACCGTGTTGGCCCTGGCCTTATCTTTATGATCTTTTCCACTCTTGNCTCTATTTTCTCTGTCCTGGGTGGAGGAAGACCAGAGTGAGTGTTCACTCTTTGACTGGAATGTCTCCTCAGGTGCCTGTTCTTCAGGTGCCTCTCCCTCTCCATCTGTTGACTGGTCAGTCTCCTCAAAGTATGGATCAAAATCTGTGTTGTCTTCCACTTCAGAGACATCCTCCGCTATCTCTGGTTCTTCATCATGTCCCAAAACCTGGACCAGAACCTCTTCAACAGATAACTGCTTGGTCAGTTGCCTACTCATTGTGCTCAGAGTAAAAGTGCAAGGCAAACATCCAGCTATATACATGGGGTCTGTGTGAAGATGATTCATTGATTAGTCTGGAAGGTGTGGTTCACGTGGGGAAAGCGTGGGAAAGAGATGGGTTCACATAACACACACCTGTCTAGTGTGTGTGCAACTTATTCTCATTTTTAATGTTTTACTTGTAATTAGAGAGTTCCAATTAGTTCAAGTAAAAAAACCTTCAACACTGAAAACAAAGTGGCAGAAAAAAGGTCATTTTAATGGTTGCAGCCATCTTTTTTATACTAATTAAGCTGGTTTAGGTTTTTCTTAATTAATTTTGAAACTTTGACAAATTCAACAATAAAAACAAATTGTTCAAAATTCCTGAAACTCCTGTGATCCGCGGTTTCACCTTTTTATAATGCTCAGTGTTGAGCAGATGTTTTAGTTCCATCAAGATAAACTCAGCTGTGAAAATGGAAAAGTCATTACATTCGGCTCAAGCATAACTGTCCTTGTTGTTGGCACCAGTAAAGATTTTTATTATCTAAACAGACTTTTCTGTTTGTTTATTTTCAAGGATATCTAAATACATTTTCAGTGCATTATCTCCACGTGGACACTTTCTCAACCTTGGACTTCTTGGCTTTTCGACCTGCTGCTGCAATATGTTTTCTAGCTGTGATAAAAATGAAGCCAACAAATCTTACAAGTTCCACTTGACCAACTTTTTGTTGATTCTGAAAAGTTACTGGAGCTTGCAAGGCCACGAGACAAAGGGTCGTATATATCTCAGGAGCTGGAAGCGTTCTCCAGAGGGTTTTATAGTAAACACTATGTGACTGAGACGGCTGGTGGAGGACAAAAGCTTTCACTGCATCGTCAGAGCGACCGGACCGGTTTAAAATATTCAATATTAGACACAAAAGTAACTCAAATATGTGTGTATTTGTTGCAAAAATTGTATTTTTTATTATTAAAAATGTTTAATTGCCAAAAACATGAAGAGGAAGAAGACGAAAAAGAAAACAAAGATGAAGAAGATGATGGAGAAGATGACGAAAAAGAGGAAGAAGACGACAAAGAATATGAAGATGACGAAGATGAAGAAGACGACAAAGAAGATAACGAAGAAGATGAAGAGGATGACGAAGAAGATGACGAAGATGAAGATGAAGACGAAGATGAAGATGAAGACGAAGATGAAGACGAAGAAGACGACAAAGAAAATGAAGAAGATGACGAAGACGACAAAGAATATGAAGATGACGAAGATGAAGAAGACGACAAAGAAGATGAAGACGAAGAAGACGACAAAGAAGATGAAGATGAAGACGACGAAGAAGATGAAGACGACAAAGAAGATGAAGAAGACAAAGAAGACAAAGAAGACGACAAAGAAGATGAAGATGACGAAGACGACAAAGACGAAGAAGACAAAACAGACAAAGAAGATGAAGAAGTAGAAAATGAAAACAAAGACAAAGAATACAATGACGAAGAAGAGGACAAATGAGAAGACGACAAAGATGAAGACAAAAAAGATGATGAAGACGACAATGAAGATAAAGACGAAGAAGACAAAGAAGAAGAGGACAAATGAGAAGACGAAAAAGAAGATGAAGAAGACGATGAAGAAGATGAAGAAGACAAAGAAGATGAAAAAGAAAATGACAACAAAGACGAAGAAGAAAACAGAGAAGATGAAGAAGATGAAGACGAAGATGAAATCATTTTTTATACAGCGCCTTTCAAGATAAAAACCATGAGGTGCTTCATATTAGGCAATAAAAAAATGATTAAAAAAGATGAAATAAAAAAAAATTATAATAAAAATGGAGGAAAAATCAAACATTTAGATAAGAAATTAAAAAGTGAATAAAGCACTCATCCTTGAGAGTCGGGACAAAACAGGTTTTAAAATCTTTTTTTTAAATATACACTATATTCTATTTTAAGGAAATAGAATAAAATAAAACATTTCTCATCATATAAGAAGCAAATATTAAAATATGAAACACCAGAACGCATCTCATCATTTCTTTACCGATCGCATGTTTGATTAATTACAAACTGATTATTTTTAAAGGACAGCGCTGCGTTAGGGCGGCAGCTTGTTTTTTAAAGCGATGCTGCTTGCAGAGTTTGCAGAGTTTACTAATTGGTCACTGGGGATATCTGCAGAGCTGAAGGTCTCTTTGCCAGGCTGAATTCATGTTTATTAGTAAAAATTATACTTGTGATTTTGACACAATTAGCAGAAATTCTGACACTTACATGCTCTGGGTGCCTTGGGTGGTGGTCATATAAATAGACATCCACCATTAATCAGTCTCCTATTTAAAGATTCCACTGTCGTCCGTGCTTCCACGGCACAGAGCTGAACTGGGATTGGACTTTTCCCGTTAAGCATCTGAGACGTTCCACAAAGTAAAATACCAGTCCAACACAGAAGCAGATGTATATCCTTTATAATTCTATTTATTAGTCAACAACTTAATTAATCTTTATTAAAAATGGTGGCTGCTAAGGTTCTCTTTTCTGGTTTATTACAGCTCATCCTTCTTGAATCGGTGTGAGGACATCTGCTATAAAAGCGTGACGCTTCATTTTATGGATGAATTTAGACTAAAATGCAGAAAAAAGTTTATAAAAGTTAAATGTCACTTAGACCAAACAGGCAGTTTAATTTTTTTCTTGTGTTTTATCCCTAAAGGCTTCTCAGTTTAAACGATTTTCTGTGTGGCTGCTGTAACACATAAATGTTTAGGGAATTTTCATCAAACTTTCAATGCAAAAGAAAAAAAATGGATCAGGAGGTTAAAGCTACAGTGGCAAATGTGCAAAACAAGCTAGCTTAAAGGTTGAATACGGAGCACGAACACCAAGCGACATCTAGTGTGTGGAGGCTGTAATTGCAACAACAGCTTACCTATCTATGAGAAAATTCACCATTTCCGCGTGCGTTTTGATGCCGTGAAAACTTTCAGGCTTCACCTAAACTCACTCTGGTTTTAGATCTTTAATGGTCGCTCCTCTTCTGAGAAGGTTAACGACATTTTCTGGGCTCAGAAGCAGCTGCTTGACTTGCCGAGTCCGCCATTTTCCACAGAGCCAGCCTCGCTGTGTCGAGCGAACTGTTTACTGTATTTGGAAACCCGCTATGCTGCCCTCTAGTGGCTGGTAGATGTAAACATAAACCCAGTGTTGCGCCGTCAAAATAAATATTTGATTTTTTTTAAATTAAAATATAACTTTTAAAGGAAATACGCCCCAGGGAGGTATTATTTTCTTATAAAATATAACTTTTTATTAAATTGTTCTAGCCTAGTGGACTAGACCAAATTTTTGCCTTGCAAAGTTTGGTCTAGGCACGCTTTATTGGAACCCTCGCAGCCCGATCCACTGCTGTGGCTGTCCAATCACAGCTCACTATAGTTTTGGTTGGGCCAATCACAGCGCTCTATATTTTGGGCCAATAACAGAGCGGGAGTAGCCAATGACGTCAGAGCTGCAGCCGTGAATGCAAACAACATGGCGTCGGCGCAGGAACCACGTTGGTTTGAAACGGCTTTGTCATCAACATTGGATTATTTAGACTCCAACGTGCGTAAGTCTGTCGGCTATACTTAGCAGCTTCTTATTTTTATCAAACAAAGTAGTGCAATGTCCCAGTACACCTGATATTCACATGTTTTTATACAAAAACGACAGAAATCGTTGATGTTAGACGCCATTGCTGCCTCCCGTGATTCCGTCACATTGTTCGTTACTCTGATTGGTCCTAGCGCTATCCAATTGCATGCTGACATTTTGAAAGACAACCGTAGATCCCGCCTCACGACTGAGAGCCGTCAATGAGTCGTGGCCAGACTATATATTCTCATATATAGGATGGCTTGCCAGGCTAAAATTATTCCATATTCAGCCATTTAAACATTGTCTCACATTTGTCTAAAAGCCTCAACCAATCACACGGCTCGGTCTGAAACCAACGATTGGACCATCTGGTTGTTGGTCTTACCGAACCACCGCACTTCTGCATTTACCTGGGTCCTCCATTTATTACGCGCTCAGGCAATTAGCACCTTTATCGTTGTCACTGGGTAGATATGATGGAATCTGCGATCACTTACAAACATCACCACCAACAGACAATTATTTGTTCATCCAAGGTGGAAATGCCCAGCCAGCACACATAGGTGGGCCCCATATGGAATCTATATGGGTCCCACCAGGGTTTGTCAGCAGTTTACACTGTGGCCCAATGGCCAGATTTTTGCCCACATACATTTTAACGGGCCCCACATGGGTTTTCAGAGGGTTTCACTCCAACACGGGCAAACCCCTGTGGGCCCACCATGAAAACTGCGGACAAACCCTGGTGGGACACATATGGCTTGCCCAGATTCCATATGGGGCCCACCTATGTTTTACAGACAAACCCTTTTCACAATGGCCAGAAAATACCTTCAAGAAAAAAAAACTTAAAGATACAGCGGCAAATGTGCAAAACAAGCTAGCTTAAAGGTTGGCTGTATCATGTTGATGTTGTACAGCTAATGCTGTGGGTTAGATGGAAATATTAAAACTTCAGTTACAAAATGAACTAAATTTGTCTAGAAAGTGTGTCTGCTAAAGCTCACTTTTAATAAAACCTCCAGATATGGATTGTTTCAGTTTAACGTGAACTTGAAGTGCAGCGGGTGAACGCTAAGGAACACACACTGATGCTCACACAGTATAAAGAAATAAACAACTTTAACATGGGGTCAAACTGCTTCGTTGGTGTATTTTTATGATCTTAATGCACAGGAGTCATGAGTAGGAGGGGGTGCCAGGCAGATGGAAGAGCTTCGGGATTCATTACAGCGTGTAGTGTACTACATCGTAGACTTGTGTCAAACTCAAAAACTGAATTAGTGCAGATTTGTTGTGCCATGCAGTTACTTCTGGAAGGAAAAGAGATTCACTCGAAGGGAAATGTTTCAGCATATGATTAATTTGAGGAGCTGGAAAGCGTGGACAGAAGCTGAAGAAATGCAGTTGCAGCAGGATTTGATGTGCAGCCAGCAGAGGCAACACATGTGGCTCCAGAGACAGACGAACGCTTTCACCACTTCACTGCTGATGTGGGGCGCTGAACTCGCTTCAACGTCCCCAGCAGTTTCCACTAAAACATGCATAGTAGGGAAGTAAACGCAACGCCACGTTCCCCACAGGAGATGAATTAGGAATGGAAACAAAATGGCAATGTTCCACAGAAAAGCAGATTCTCATTATTTTCCGAGGGAAGGCAGCGTCTTAATCATTCACTCATCCATCCAGACATCAATTTTTAAAATCCCCCCCGTACACAAGCTCAGCGTTCTCAATTAATCCTCAACCAGCATAAATCATTCAAATGTTTAGCATAAGCTGCCGTGTTGTTCTGCCACGAGCTCGGCTTCGCCAACTTAAGTTGAAATGTCAGCGGTTGACCTTAACGAAACAAGTAAAGGTGGGACATTAACTTCCACCCCCAGGTACACACGTTGGGACTGTTCTGCATGAGGTCATATTTTATTGACAACAGACGACTAACAGACGTAGCTCTGAAGTGTAATTATGATGATGAGAAACAACAAGAGCCCAAGACACAAACTGCAGTTCCCCTCTCATCCACTAGGGGGTGGGTCCAGAAAAACGCACGTTCCCATTGACTCCCAAGTTAAAAAGTCCAACTTCACAGCAGAAATAAACATGTTTACAGTCTGGTTCAAAAAAACATTTTAGGTTTAATGAGTCTAGTTTAGAGTCATGACAACTTTTTTTGTAACTCACCCTTTTATATGTAATTAAAGCTTGAAATGAGGAATACTTGGGGGCGTGTCTTTTTGATTGACAGGAAGCAGATGAGCCATCAGTGCTAGCGCTAGTGTTACAGACCTTCGAAGGGTCGGTATTTTTACAGGAAACAAGAAACTAACATGAGCTGTTGGCTGTTGGAAGGCAGGTTCTGGTCTGATTTATTAACAGAATGTCATAAACATACAATTTTAACCTCTAAGCCAAATATTGTATAAAGAAAATTAAGTGTTTCTTCTGATAATTTGCTTTCATCTTATAGTTTAGAGCAATTCCCTTTAACTCTGTTATCTTTCAGCTTTGAAAACAAAAAATGCATGAATCACATCAAATGCTATTTTACCTGCTAATTCAACAATTTACCGCTTAAGAGCAACATACTATAAACATTCATCCACAGCAAACATCTTAATAAGTTAAATTTGTATTCTTATTAAACAAAAACTCATACAACCTTGTCAATAGATAATAATTACACTAAATATCAAATTATCAAAGTAACACTTATCCTGGAGCCACGTTTAGACCTAATTAAATACAGGGAGGTCTGCCATCTTTACCCAATACACACTAATGGTAAATCTATCAATTATGCAGCACACAATTAACGTTCTTTTACAACTCACAAACTTATTTCTGGACATAAAAATGACCTAACATGATATTAAAAGAAGTTTTGATAACCTTGGGAGTTACCTGAGTTTAAAATCATGGACGTAATTTTAGGAGGGGACAGGGGGGACATGTCCCCCCACTTTTTCATCAGGCAGCTTGGATTCATTCAGAGTTTCTACTTATTTGTACTGAAATGAGGTAGAATGTTATTTTTATTCTAATGAAGTCTAGTGACCTGATATTCTAAAAATGTGTGTAAAATTAACAAGAAACGATCTTTTACATAACGCCTCTCAAGATAAAAATCACGAGGTGCTTCACAAGAACAAAAAATTAAAAATTAAAAAGTAAAGAAATTAAAAAAATATTAAAAAGGAAAAATATATATATAAAAATGGGAAAAGTAAAAATTGTGCTAAAAATGTGAGGAAAGGGAAAAAGAAAATGAGTAAGAAAAGGGAAATCGGTGGATCACAGGAAAGGCAGAAATGGTAGAAAGAGCAGAATGAAGAGAAGATTGTGATGAAGCCAGCCTGAACAGGTGAAATCACCTCCGTTAGCTTCGGTTAGCTCAGTTAGCTGGTATGTATCGGCTCAGTTTGATGGGTGTCTATCCCGCAAGATGCTGGCGTTTAACCTTTTAGAGTTATGTCATTATTACGAGATATTAAACACGTTAAAACAAGAAACTTTTGCATTGTTATGTGATACAGATCCTGTATTTTTTCCCGGCACTGTCGGTAATTTGTTTCCATAAAACGTTTTATTTTTTTTTAAATAGAAAACACTTGGGGAAAAACTGCAACGTTAAGTTTGGTCAGAGAAAACTAAACTGAAGACGTGTTTTCATCATATTCATCATGAGCATTTACATTCCAACCCTTGAAACTTTCAAGGTTGTGTTGTTTATTCTAAAGCTGTGGAGATAAACACGTCATATTTTTATTCAGGCAGCTCACTTATTCTCAAAACATTCCAATAAAGGACAGATGATTGAAAAGATCAAGTTTAGAACGACTCGGTGAAGGAAGGTGGTTCTTGTTCATGACGGCGTGTGGATTATTATCAGCGTAAATAACAGAAAGAACACAAATAAAACCTTCTTTTTGCCATAATCGAGTATAAATATTCTGTAAAGCTCGAGAAGCAACCGTTTAAAGCCGTAATTAAAGGGATACCTGCCAAGATGAAACGGCAGCGGCACGAAACAACAAATAATCACTTTTACACCTTTAGCACGAGTAAAACAAACATATAAATGTGATTTAATGAGCTTTAGATGTGCTGCTGGTTGGATGTTGTTACCTTGACACACAGCCAAGCTAGTTATTTTCTCATTTGCCGTCTTAAGTTCAACTGATTGGGAGCTGGCAGTTGCTTCATATTCGGAGCGTGATGTCGTTCTGCTTTAAGAAACAAAATCTGGCAGGAAAAACGATGAGAGCGTTCTCCAAAATGTTTTAAGAAAACGAGGCTGTGATTAGAATAAACAGCGTCTCATCTTTCACAGAGTGTCTCATCACGCGTTGGATTCACTCTCAACATTTATCACATATTTGTGTTAAATATCTAACGTCACGTTCTACCTGTTCTGTGTTCCCTTTTTAGTTTTTAAATCTGTTTTTAACAGTTTTCTTTGCCTGTTTAACAGTTTTCATTACAGTTGTAAAATATGTTTTGCTCCACAACCAATGGAGTCGCTTGGTGGGAAAGGAAGTTTGTAACACCACACCGCTAAGAAAGCATTCATCATAACACTTACCTGAGCAACAGCAACAGGAGTCATCGTGACGAAACCTTATGTGGTAAATTTAAATAAATATTCATAAAGCAAAAAAGGAGCATTTGTTGTCTTGTCTTTGATGAAAAGTTTACAAGAATTACTAAAAAATATAGAAATAATAGATAAAATGTAGTTTTATTTTGAAATTTCCTGAAAGAAATGAATACATAAAGAACAATTCCTTCCTTATTGGTAATACCGTGCTGTTATTTATATAATTAGACCATGGTTTGATTTCTAGATAAAAAAATCACACAAATTCATCATAATTAGCCTTTCTAAAGACATTCTGACCTTCTGTTGAAATCAAAATCAATTAAACGCATCGACAGAATTTATGTCTCTGATGTAATTTTTTTGATTTTTTTCCAGTCTGAGTTCAGAAAGTTTTCCAAGATCAGTGAATAAGAAAATAAGCCTCCATGTTTATCATGAAGAGGTGCACAATCACGAGGAATGCCAGGATATCACCGGGCTTTGATCATCTGGACAGGGCCGTGTCTGAGGGAGTGGCCTGGGGCTGCACATGCCACCCTCGGAATCTCATTGGCCACCCCTGGTGCCACCCCCACTGAGTTCCGTTTAAATTTACTTTACATTGTCCACAAAAGGTAGGTACAGTAGGTAGCATGTACATTTTTACGTCGGTTTCTACACCCGCCCAATGGAACATTCTGCATTATTATTCTTTCATATTGATATAAACATCATTTAGAGTCCTGGTCCCACTCCACTCCAGTTGGCGGCAGTAATGCACAAGAAGTGGCTTGCTAACCATCACAAAACAGCTCGAAGAGGAAGAAAAGATAAAACCACAGGTGCCCCAGCTGGGCCAAAGCTGCTATAGCAAATCTACAGAACAAACGCAAACACGGTCACGGAACAATGTGTCTTGATGCAATCTGCTGGGTTCCTTATATGGGAAACTTTTTACTGATTGGCTTAATGAACTGAACTGTATTTGAATGTTTACTTTGTGAAGAGCCTTGAGACGACTCTTGTCGTGATTTGGCGCTATAGAAATAAACTAAATTGAAATTGAAACTGAATTGAACAATCACCCCTCCCCTCGGGTATCTTCCTGTTGTTGTCCGTGACTTCAAATGGTGTTTTTCTTTTTGGGACTCTGGTAGTTTGTCCTAAAGTTGAAGTGGTAGCAGCCGGCTGGTTCTCCTTCTCTGATATTATTGAGCGGAGAACCTCTCACACCAGTGGAGTTCTGGTGCTGAATACGTGTGCGTGGAGTGAGTGGAGGACCCAGGGAAGTGCGGCGGAAGACTGGATGGTCCAATAGTTGGTTTTACTCTGAAACGTGTTATTGGTGGAGGTTTTTAGACAAATGCATTATTTTTTATCTCCACAATATATTTATGTTAGAATATTGTAAAGAGGCAGTAAAAAAATGTTTTACGCTAATTAGTTTTTCAAATTAGCAAACAGCTTTAAAATAGTATTTTGAATTTCGTGTCAAAATTTTTCTTAATTCTGGAAACGGTCTCAGACTAAAGACTGGCAGTCTTTAGGAATCTCATTGGAGTCTCTGCGCGCTCCCGTCGTCTCGATCGTTACATGTAACGTGATAATCTGCTGTCGGCGACCCGATTTATGCCAGTCTTTCTCTAGTCTTTCACTTCCAGCATGCTAGATATTGTCTCTAGTCGGACTGTAGTCGTAGTGACGTACAACAACCAATGAAACACGTTCTCACAGCGGAACCAGGAAGCTCCGTCAGTCATAACAACACAAACATGTCTGCAGACGCTGAAATAAGAGCTCCAAGCAGGCGAGAGTGGACCGTGGAGAGAGAGGAGCGCTTGAGCAGAGCAGCCGTGTCTTTTTGACGTAAACTGCCATTCCTACCACGACAGGGTGGAGAACGGAAAGAAGTGCCCATATTCTCTGACGCTTTCTCTTCTGTTTCTTTTTGCTACAAACGACTGCAGCGGCAAAAGCCAGTAGCTAAAAGCTGCTTCTCCTCCATTTCATACTTCTGCAGAGCCTTAGTGGGAATAAGATGCTAAAATAATCTAGTTGTAGTCGTGTAAATAGTGTTCCTACAAGATTCAGCGACTAGTCTGAGACTAGTCTAGGACTAGTCTAGGACTAAAAACTGTCTTTAGATGTGAGCTGATCATCTTTTGGAGTCTGTAGGTGTAAACCCCGCATGAGGTTAATCTCGACACATCCTCCTTTCTTTCTTTACATCTCTGTATTGATGCACAGCTGGATCAGGACGGAGCTTTATTGTGGGGAAAAAGTAAATAACTACATTTTGTACTTCAGTCACATTGCTAAAAGGAGAAAATGTGAAGGATGATAATTATATAAATTGAGAAAGGTCAAGGGTCACTGAACATGCATCATCATCAGGGCAGAATCGTTCTGTTCAGTTTAGGAAACACTTTCTGGAGGTTTTAGAAGGAGGCAGCAGGTGTCATCGCAGTAACTCCAATTAAAGATGAATTCCTTCTGTCAGCTTCCGTCCAACTTTATGTTGATGTCAAAGTAAAATATCACAGATGGCTCCTGGTAGGTGAAAGAAACTGTAACAAATAGACGTGTTATTCCCTTCTCCCTTTTTCCTGCTTTCTCCCTTTTCACCCACCCTTAATGTTCCGCCTTTGTCTCTCGGTGAGGGGTATATTGTTAAATATTGATCGGAGGAGAGATGGAGGGGCTTAGAAAGAGACAGACAGCCAGTCTGCAGCCAGCAGAGAAAGGAGCAGCGTTCTGTCTGGGCATAGCAGCAGATGTCTGCAACGCAGCACCAGGGCAAATACAGAGAGCACTCTACGAGTCTCACACACACACACACACACACACACACACACACACACGCACACGCATACACACACACACACACACGCATTGCTACACCCTCTAAACTGTGTAAGCACGATAGTGAATTGGTCTCTTTCACATTAGGCTGTAATTGGCAGGAGGCTGGACGAGGCTATCACTTATCTTGTCACTGAGCAATTGTTATGGGAAATGGAAGTTTTGTGTGTGTGTGTGTGTGTGTGTGTGTGTGTGTGTGTGTGTGTGTGTGTGTGTGTGTGTGTGTGTGTGTGTGTGTGTGTGTGTGTGTGTGTCAGCATCCTGTGCCTCCATGTGGGTGAGATTATTTGTATTTTTGTGTTTATGGGCATGTGTGTGTCTCTCCAGGCAGCAGATGGAAGTCCTTGCTAATTGGGTAGAGATCAGTGGGGGAGTTTGGAGCAGACTGACCCGGGGCCGGGCCGCCGCTCCTGGGCTTGGCTCACTCCCACCCCTGGCACTGTGGCTGCTTTTCTGGCTACTGGCACCACTCTCCTCTCCATCACTTCATCTTTCAACCGAAAAAGCCTGGTTGTTAATCCTCGACTTTCTTCTGCATGGGTTTTCCTCTCACATTCCCTTTTCCAGTTCATTTTCTTCCTGTTTGTCTCTTTTATCATTTTTGAGCAGCACTGAGTGCCTGTTTGAGCTTTTGACTAAACCAAACCAGAAGTGGTTATTTTATAATGTGAAAGACCAGTTTTGTGCTTTAAAAAAAGCTAAAAATATGCCTAAAAATTTAAAATTCAACTAATCTATAACACAACCAAATATAAAACATTAGAAACACCCAGACTCTAACTTCAAGTAATTTAAAAGTCCTTTGATATAGTCTTGGTAAAAATGTGTTTAACATTAGGGATCACATTGTTTTGCTCCTGATCAGAGTCATTTCATTTTGAGTATCTGCTGATACCGAGTCCTGATCCGATACTTCAGCAAGACATTAGCTTTAATCTCAGTGATTGTTGGGTTAGAAACTTGACCAGTTTCATATCTGACACCACTCTGCAGCCCCCTGCTGACCAAAAACCGCACTAGATAGTTTTGTGGAGCGGGTAGGTGTCCTCTTTGGAGGTGAAGCAAAGAGCTAAAACCAGAGTGAACATCAGCGCGGCCTACGCTAGTTTGAGGGCACTAAAGGAGGCTACAAAATCACAGACTGATGGTGACCTGGCTTTGTTGCTACTGGACTTGTAAGTAATAATATTTTTGTCCAACAGTGTGAATCTTTTTACTTCGTGGTTTATTTTAGTATTAGTTGGCTCATGTTAGCGTTAGCTTGTTGTTAGCGCTAGCTACATCAGGCTACAGCAGGGTTGTTTACGACAGCTGTAATTCCACTTTCAACCAGTAGGGCGGAGGAGCAGGCAACTCTGTGTTACTTTAAAATAAAAAGAAAAAAGGAGAACAAGATATCTTAAGTTTTTCATTATTTTTTATGTATTTCTTTCTTTCTGCATTTATCCCATTTCCTTAGGTTATCTGCCAAAAGTCATCACTCATTCAGGAAGTACATTGATAAGAAACATGTTAATATCATGAATATATTTAAAAGTTGCCTTGTCGCTTACATTTTTAATTGTTTACGTCCTCATGTGATCGGATCGTCCTCGCGTGATCGGATCGCAGCATCCTCATTAAACATAGTGCCATGAAAGTTTAGGTGTAATATTCACATTTGTGACTCAGTCTCCATAAATGCTCTTCTTGATTTTGTCAATTTATTAAAATGAAATCAAGCATAAAAAATCTAAAAGCACATTTATGGGACTCAATTGTGAATTTGAGGCAAACAGAACATTTCTGGTCGTTTTCATGGGATGTTTAGAACATCTTCATGCTGACTCAAACATTTTTTTCATTATCTAAAGGATTTTGAGCTGACATCTAAATCCAACCCTTTCTTCTTTTCCTGCCTACTCAGTATGTTAGGATGTACAGCAGTTATGAGGCTGATTCAATCCGTCTCCATTGATTTTGTCTCCTGATGGAAATTCAGTGCTGAGGACTCAGAGGATGTCTTGTTTTCTCATCAGGAACAACAACTTTACTCGTTATTGATGTCAGGTGTGATGTGTGATAAAAGGGTTTCAGGTGTAGAAGACAGTAGTGAGAGCAGCCATGTTGTCTGGTTTAGAGACAGTGTCCACGAGGAAAAGACGGGAAGCAGAACTGGAGGTTGTAGCTCAAGATGTTGAGGTTCTCTTTGGGAGTGAGGAGGATGGATAAGATCCAGAGTCCATCAGAGGGACAGCTCATGTTAGATGTTTAGGAGATGAAGTCAGAGGAGAGACGGTGATGACATAGGTGGAAGGATGCTGAGGCTGGAGCCACCAGGCTGGAGGCTGAGAGGAAGACCAAAAAGGAGTGTGAGGGCAGAGGATGCAGAAGACAGGACTAAATGGAGACAGATGATTGGCTGTGGCATCCCCTGAAGAGAAAAAAAGTATTTGTGATATGAACACACTGTAGAAGTTTTTACTGCTTTCCAGAAAACCCCAACAGTCTGTCATTGTTGCAGAAATGAAGTTGTGAAAATATTTTTTTTTTAGTTGTTTCAAACTTGCATCCACTTGAGAACGTCAGATTAAATGCACCGAAACAATGTTTTTAAAATCAAGCTAGAGTCAGAATATTCTTCTATTACCACACGATTTTTCATATTTTTGTATTTCAAAAACTAAATCACAATATCTGAAGAATAATGATGTCACAGCTCCACTGCTGCAGTAACCTGTCATCCATCTTCTTCTTTCTTGGTGTGTTTACAGCTTAACATTTAGGCTTTAGGAGCACAGACATAAATACGTAGACGCGACGTGGACTGGCGCTGCCTATTGGAGATGCCGTAGTGGCCAGCCGCCATCTTGGATGGGTCTCCATTCGCCCACAGTGCATTTATTTCTACTGAGGAAGGTGCTTACCCAACTAAAAACACATTTTATTACGTTTTTCACAAAATCAGAAATATGCATGATAGTTCAAATATAAATGTGATTAAATAAAATAAATACAAATATAAAATCCCAACAGGTAGGCTAGAAAGGTTAATAGTAATCTATAGTGATCTGTTTTCAATAGTGCACTGGTTGTTGCAACTGTAGGCTGCACAAAAACGAGCATAGGTGCTCACTCTGCGTGGACTCCAGTTGGGTTTGGAAAATCAGGAACCCATCCAATATGGTGGCAATGGTGTTACGCTCTCCTGCACCAATGGCGTATCTACATATTAGGAGCACAGCACCTTCCTGATTTTGGTTTTCTTCCATTACAGCACCACATACAGGCCTGGCATGGTTACTACAGCCTTTAGGATGGAGACATTTCTAGAAGCAATGTAGTTTATGAGAATTGGTTTAGGGTATTTCAGGAAAATCTGTTCCTATTTGGACAAATAATAAGTCAAAGTTCAACACATTTTTTCTGAGGCATGTGATTTTACAAATCAAGCATTGCAAACACCTGTTTTGTGTTTTTGTGACATGAACACCTGTCCATTACCTCATGATCTTCTACACATGAGCAAAGCAAATAGAAAACGTTGTTTGACAACAAAGCTACGAAACCAAAGCAACCCAAAAAGCTCGCAGTAAACAAATAAATAACCACATATGTTCGACTAAGAAAGTCAACACTGAAGAACTGTCTGAAGTTCTGAACTTCGTTGCGGATGTTTCCGTCGGAGGAATTTGATACGGCTGCACCACCCACCTTCTCTGAGATTAAATAATCCTGCAAAAACAGAATTATTCAACTCTGACATTTTGCACTCCTGGTTCCCCTCCCACATGGCGGGAGTTCACAGCTGGAGGCTCTTGTGTGTGTGTGAGCGTACGGGGGTGGGTGGGTGGTTGTGTGCTTGGATACGTCTGAGTACTCTGTTATTATTTGATGGCACCCCGTGTGCACGTATCCATTATTCATGCCATGCCGAAGGGGCAACTTTGGGCCAAGGCTTTGGCAAGAGCTCGCCTGGACCCCTCATTGTGTGACAGCGGAGTGTGTGTGTGTGTGTGTGTGTGTAGGTGTGCATACATATATGCTTATTTTGATGTGTGTGGTTCACTCCAGAGAAGATTAACTCTCTCATTCTGCCAATATCAAGCTGGTCAAAAGTGACACTTGCAGAAAATAACAGAGTCCAAGAGAGCAGCTGGGAGGATGGTACGTGTGTGTGTGTGTGTGTGTGTGTGTGTGTGTGTGTGTGTGTGTGTGTGTGTGTGTGTGTGTGTGTGTGTGTCATATGACTGGAGGCCAGTACTGGATGTTTTTTTCTTCTCTTTCCAGTCAATGAAAATAGATTTGAACAGGCTCTGACTGCCTGGGTTCCTCTCAGGCCTCCCCGCTCAGCTGTCTCCACACACTGCCATGAAAACATTGGCATGATAGGCGCAGAATATATTTCATCTGTCGTTTTCTGGAGACTCTGGGACGCTGACTTCATTTGAGAGACAAACAACTCAGCTCCGCGTTCTTATAAGATTAACTCAGCGTGCGGCGCTGTTACTGTTAAATCGTATAACGGCTTAATGCCTCGACTTGACGTAAAAAGCACAAACGCGTCGCGCCGTGGGGCATTTCCATCCGAATTAGCCATCTAATCTGATAATCACTCTTTAACAGATTTGTCCCCTAAACACTTCCAGTGCTGTGGCTTTTAAAAAGCCCTCCTTTATTTTCTTAATCAACGGTTTTTAGTTACCTCTCCGGAAGCTTGTGAGCAAAACTAGATTTCCTCCCGTAGGGGAGTGAAGGTAAACTCTATTTGAATCCCTCTATGATAAACTGTAACGCCTTTGACTGCTGATAATTTACAGGACACGAGGCGATCTGGGAGCTTTTTAGCTAAGCAGCTGATATTCCTCACAAGGCAACCTGTACATATTTCTCCCCTCCCCTGCCTTAAGGGCACTCTGTGGGGTGCTCAGGCTCAGCAGCAGGAATGAATTCAGGTTGTTACACCCACCATTTCTCCAGCTGAAGTACGCTCTACCATCTGCATTAACTGCATGTCCAGTATGTTAAGTACCACTTCTAATTAGTTATAATATATCCTTTTCTAATTCAGCCAGCTAGAGCGTGTGAATTATGCATTTCATCTGAAAGATATGAGTTCAGGACTGGGGACGGTTTGGCTGTAAAATATCTAGAGTATTGATTTGGGAGGGCTGGAAATTCAGTTTTTTTTCCTCAAATGGACTAAAGCCTGCAAATAAGTCAGCTGATGCTTTTATAGGAGCCGTCTTTTTTTACTGTGTCATTAACTTGACGATGGAGCAGCGGTCTGTCCAGTAGAGGGAGGGTTGTTTGATTCCAGATGGCCTCGGAGGTTCAGCTGTAGCTGACTTCATTCCTTCTACAGTCAGGAGCGAGGCAGTGTGGACGTTTAAAGAAAATAGCTCCAAATAATGTCTTTATTTGGTCTCACATTTGTTTGAACAGCACTAAAACAACACGTTAGGACTAGTGCTGGTAAAGGCACACTTTGCAGTTTTGCTTGCTTTTAGCACCCCCTAGTGTTCATTATTAAGTAAACCAAAAGTGAAACTTATCTCCTCGTATGAGCTCAAATGACCCTTTAGAGGGTTAATGAAATGTCACTCAGACCCCCACCGCCTCTGTGGCCAGAATACCACACTTGCAACTTCAGAGTGGCGGTCCGGTCCCTGTTGGACTTAGTAAAGTGGAGCTGACATGCCTGGTGCTGCAGTCTGCTTCCAGCATGTTTCCTGCATGTTTTAGATCATGAACACACCTGATGTGTTTGATTTAGTGATGAACTGCTCCTGTAGACACTAATGAAGGCTGAGGAGACGTTTCAGCAGTTAGATTAAGGTGTTAAAAAGACCAACGCACAGCGAGGAGATAAGTTTACCTTTTGCTTCTACTAAACAGACACTAGGGGGTGCGAAAAGCAAGCCAAAACTGCTAAGTGTTCGTTTAATAACAGGTGAGTGTGAATGAAAAGGACAGAATGCTGAGGTGTTGGCAACTGCGTACAAATGAGTTAATAAAAAGAGCTAAATAACCAGAGTTAAATCATCTCCTGCTCGTGTCAGGAGTGTTTGCCACTTGCTGAGAATGATGCATGCCCCGGTCACACCAGAAAAAGTTCCTGAGCACCCTATAGTATAGTATAGTATAATATATAGTACAATGCAAAAAATGTACCACAAAAAGCCCAACTATCCTCCAGAACAGTCATCCGCATGTATGGATCTACTCACAGAAGGCAGAGCGCCGTGTGGACGTTTCAGTAGAATCTGGCAGGACAGACCGGAGACATATGTTGGTACCATCTGACACACACACACACAAACACACACACACACACACACACACACACACACACACACACGCACACGCACACGCACACACACACACACACTCAGCAGGTCATTCAAACACATCTGTCCACTTGAATGAAGAAAACCAACAGCAGTGTGACGAGATGTTCAGCTTTGAGTTCACTGATTCGGCCGTTTCCAGTCAAAACTGTTGGATTCATTTGCTTTTGTGTTGCACACAGTCACTTACTTTACCATCATCTGGGCACAGATGTGGAAAGTTGAGGTCAGCTGACTTTAAATGAGTTTAAATGAGTTACTGTTATTGCTCATTTTCAGATGAGTTGATGTGAAAACTGATCAGTGTGCAGCCTGCTGTCTGATGCCTGAATTATGATTTCCTTTTCCTGGTTAGAGCTTCATTTAACTGATAGTAAAATGATTTTTTTCAGCGTAACAACTTACTCTTCTTGCATGTCACCGTTTGCGCTCCGGTGCCATCTGTTTACGTGCCACTGGGATGTTTCAGTCATATGCGTGCATGTGTGTCTCTGTGTACGCTATGGATCCTCCAACAAGCTCATCTGGAGGCAATGTGTCAGTGCCATTGACCCCTGTGTTTCCCATCTGGCTGGTACACACACTCAGCCAGCAGTGACAGCTGTTCAATCAGAGAACCATCGCACCGCAACACACACACACACACACACTGGTGCTGAAACCCAAACGTACACTATCACACACAAGAAAGCTGCAGAACATGGAAATAAAACCCACTCTAACAAGATTTTCATATTTTCATTTTAAGTTCATCAAAGTCTGCAAAAGGAAGGAAGTTCCTGTAAGTAAGGAGTTGTGTCCAGCTGTGATTTTTAAACTAAAGGAGTTCAGACCACTGAGTTTACTTCATCTCTGGTGTCTTTTTATGTGTCTCTGAGACGGAGGCGGGTGAGGGAGGAGAGGTGGGAGGTGAGCAGCTCTCATAACGGACTTCAGCGGAAGACTTAAATCTGTGTGTCATGTTGTGCTTTCAATTATTTAAAAGTGGAATTTTTGTGCTGATGTGAAGAGGACCAACTTCATCCTCAAGAGTCCGTCTGATATAAACTCCCTCTCTAACGCACACACACACACACACACACACACACACACACACGCTTCACATGTGTAAACTCCACACACCTGCCTCATAAAATATCCAAAGCGCCCTCCAGGCAGAAAACACTGAAGTGTTCACCACACTGACAGGACTGTGTCTCAGTCACTTTTTAGATTATTTTTGTTTATCTTGTTTAAACGTGTTTCTGTTCATTTCTCACGTTTAAAAACATTTAACTTTTAGTTTAGAAAAGTCTTCCTGTGAAAAAAATTAAGTTTTTACATTCCGGTTTCTTTTGGAACAACATGGTGGATTCTACCATTGGCGGTTCTAGGGGTGGGGCCACAGGGGCATTGGCCCCCCTGAAGTTCCCCAGTCCTGTCACTCATCCGTGCTTTAACTCATTCACTGCCATTGACGACTATAGTCGTCATTTGCCTTTTTTTACGGGGCGGGCGTCAGAGCGAGCGTGTCTAAAGCGGATCTTCATCCGTGTATGTCACACGTCACTTGATCAGGAAGCGGAAAATCAATGGATTACGAATTTGTTTTGGGACGCTGCTGTGAAAAAAACGACGCGCCGAATCGGAAATGCTTCTGCAGCAGCGCTTGGGCACCAGATTGATGGATAACGCGAGAAATACGGTGATTCTTCCTGATGTAAGAAGTGCGTCTACTCTTTCTTTTGGTAGTTTGGGCGTTTACATGATCATAGAGCACAATGTTCTGTGACTCTTCAAAAAACAGTAAAAACGCTCAAAAACACTGGCAGTCAGGGGCTTTCTGATCAGAAAACGGCTGGCAGTGAATGAGTTAATGAAGAACACTAGTGGTGCCAATGAGCCACATAAGAATTGCGTATGAATGTTTGACTAATACTTGGCCACACTATAAATATTGTGGCCCCTTGATGGGCCCCATAGTCAAAAAATCCTAGCTCCACCTCTGGTTTCTACACACTTTGTTTCAGAATCTCATTTTTCAGATTTGGGTCCTATTTTTGAAATTTTCTCTTTGTTTTAACATTTTCCCCCATCATGCCCAAGAAGCCTGCAACATAAGATCTAAACTATGTGTTTTTAGTACAATATGTTAAAGGGATATTCCACCCAAAATTGAACTTTTGTCTGTTGACATATTTCCCAGAGTTAAAAAGCATTTTGTAACCAGCGCAGTCATTCTCCCGATCTGGCAGCAATTTGTCTGCTTTAGTTTAGCTTTAGCAGGTACTAGCATGCTAGTACCTGCCATTCACTTCCATTGTTTATGCTAAGCTAAAGCTAAACTAAAGCAGACAAACTGCTGCCAGATCAGGAGAATGACTGCGCTGGTTACAAAATGCTTTTTAACTCTGGGAAATATGTCAACAGACAAAAGTTCAATTTTGGGTGGAATATCCCTTTAACATCTTACTGCATTTTAATTATTCAATTTTAATGTTTTTAATTCCTTGAAGGATTCACGGAACTTAATTGCAAAAAAAGAGAACAACAAAAGCATATCCTACAGCTAAACATATTTAATTTAAATTAATATTACATTCATATCAATATTATTATTGCTTATTAATACTTTATATAATAACCTTTATTGCCCCAAATGAATAAATAATGCAAAAATCATTATTTAAATCATTCTTGAAGTAGAAGTGAAATGGTTGACTGCACGGACCTGATGTGAAAAGTCGAGTTGCACGATTATTTAAACATAATTAATTTTCACAGTTTAGGCTTTTTCAGGTTTCATGCATGCATGTAAAAAAGCATAAATACATTTTAAAGCTGAAGAAAATGTTTTTAGTAAAAATATCTGCAGATTATTAGGAGGGTGGAAAGGTGCTGAAGTTCCAACTGCCCCCAAAGTCTTCCTCACCTCACAGCCACAGTCACTCAGTGAAATGAATAAATGTAATTAGGAACGATCTGAAACCAACGGCTGCACCGAGCAGCTGGATAAATGTAACATACGTGTCACTCGTAATCACATAAAACTCAAATCTGCTCATGTACCGGGCAATTAGTGGTGTTGTTATAACACAAAGAGTATCAGATTACAAACCATTGCTCGACATCTCGTTCAGACGTGATCGACGGGAAACCGGAGGATTTTCTTTACTGCGTTTAATTGCCGCCACCTGCCAGGAGCCGACGCGCGAGCTCAGGCCAAATCAAAGAGCTGTGGCACGGCTAGTCTCATCCAGAAAGAAATGGAGTGACCACCCAGCTCTGTCATATCTGTAATAACAAAGGAATCAATGGCAGAAGCAGATCTCAAGTGTAAAAAAGAAACGATGAATTATGTATTTTTTTCAGAGGGAGACATGAGCTGTCAGCTCGTGTCCTTAATAATGACATTTTTCATGATATCATCTTGAGCAATCAGCAGCAGCTCTGACATCCCGCTGTGGAGATTTGTCAAGCTTACAATTTATATGTTTACCTGTACAATAAACAAGCAACAAGACATGCAATCAGCTCAGACATTTCCACGGGAGCTTCACTGTCCGGAGAAACACGAGGACGCTCGGAAAACACAAGCTGAAGCTATAGCTTCACAAATAAACAACGTGGGAGTTTGTATCATTTAAATACTTGATTAACTGATAAAGAAATAGTAAAAATGTCCATCCCTGGAGCTGATTTAGTTAAATAGAAACAAAAACAGTCCCGCTCTCCTGCCCTCCGCTGTGCTGTCTCACCGTATCTCACGTCCAACAGAGACCTGAATGGGAGTTCTGTGGATTAAAAGACATTTTCAGTAAAATATGAATTAATACTTCTCCTCTGTAAATATTTAACACCACTTAAACTCGCAGCTCCCCGCTGGGCTCGGCCTGGAAGTGTCTGGAGACCGTCGGAATGGGGGAGCCGAACGAGGGAAAGGCTTGAATTAAGCCCGGATTCAATTAACTTAGAGCACCGGCTCTGTGGTGTCCAGGGAAATCAATTTGATTGAATAAACACATCATGGTGGATGTCTTCATGCACTGTGCAGTAAATTGTGTGCAACATACTGTATTTACACGCAGAGGACGAAGTAGGAAAACACTCAGGGAGCATCCCCAGGTGACAGCAAAGCGACAAACTGCTCTGTGACGTTCAGATGGACGAGAGACGCTGCTTCCAGCTTCACTTCTCATTATTTGATAATGGTAATTAGAGAGGTAAACAATGGACTTCAAATTGTTTTTATTATTTATAGGATGCACATATAATTCCACTTTTTAACTACTTGTTTTAAAGGTCTTGTTTGCTAAGAGACCGTGTAATACTACCATCTGTCCCTCTGAGTCGCACGTGCATGCTGAACGTGAAAATATCCTAAACCTGCCATCGCCTGCTTTAAAAAAAGAAAGACAGGAGAGTAAAACGGTCAGTGAAATGAGTATACATAGCCCCGCCCACTTTGGCTTGGGACTGCCCACAGGAAGTAGAGGGCAGAGCGCATCTCGGCTAGTAGAAGCTAACCGTTAGCATTAGCAACTCCACCACGCAGCAGAACTCCTCCAGGCTTGTGTTATTTGTGGAGATAAAACATCAACGTTGCAGAGCAAACACAGTCAGTGGTAGAGTCGTGTTGCTGTTAGCCAATCAGAGGAGAGATGTCCAAATATCAGGGAATAAAACTCCAAATCCCGCCGTCGGCTAACTTCTAGTTCCTGAAACAGGAGCGCCAGAGCTTTTTTCTACAGAGATTGACTCACCAGCATTTATTTATACTAGAGACCACTGCAAATGTAGTGAATAATTGAGGGGCGGGAACTTGGTTTTTAGAAGCTTGAAACAAAGAAGAACTGTGACAGGTCTTTCCATCGACCCAGGTATCCAAAAAAAATTAAAAGTATTTTCTAGAACATCTAACTTCAAACCCAACAGCACAAACTGGTTCTTCTAAAAGAACCGAACAGCCAAAGAGAAGCTTTGTGGTTCAGAGCAGAGACCTTCACAAAGAGGAAACCAACACAGAGCTAACGTTTACATCTCTAGGATTAGGAAAACTCTGGAGGATGGGAATTTTCATATTACTGGAACTAGAAGGTCAGTGGGTTGAGTGAGGAGTAATGCTCCACCAGCAACTTTTCTAACTTCCTTCTCACAGTGAAACTGGTCAAATAATTGAGCAATATTGATTCATAGATGTCAGAGGATGATGTCTGCATTTTCAGTAGCTTTTTCCAATGAACGCGGATGTCAATCACAACCTGACCTTTTCTGAAAGGCAAGTTTCTGATTATCCTCACATGAAAAACATCTTGTTAAACCAAAGGAAGACACGAATGAGACCTTAAAGTCATTACAAACGGTTTTACTGGTGATTTTTCAAGCTTTAAGAGTTGCTTCTACCCTAATAACGACCTTTTCCATGTTGTAACGTCTCCTTTTAGTTTTAGCATGAAGGAATGCATAACCTAATGATGAGAATCACTTCAGACTTGCCCAGATTTAGCAGAAAACCATTTAAAATAGTAAACATTTAAGACATTTTAAAGCAGATTAAAGTGGTGAAGGAATCCTCCTTTCCACCGGAAAGCAGCGTGTAACGTAAAAGCGGTGTTTTACCCGCAAGCTCCCTCCCAAACAGGAGAGTTTCAGATGTGAAACGAGAGCGAAAGCATTCCACGCCACTGGTCCCGCAAAGTCACAAAACACCGGGAGATTTGCAAAAACACACGTGGTTTCAGAATTTCACACAATAACAAGCAAGGAGAAAGATGGCTGCATGTATCCAAAAAGGTCTGCAGTTTATTTGTGTCAGGATCTGGCTAGGACTGGACTGAACAGACACAAGCGTGAGTTGGAATGTGGCGTGTTGTATGACCCAAACACGGAGTTGACTGACACTGGGTTTGAACACGCAGTTAATATAGGAACTGCAGCGTGCAGCTTGAAAGGAAACGAGAGCGCGTGCGGTTCCAGAATACATAGACGACTTCCTGGGAGTCGACAGGCTGGACTGGAAAACGCTGGACAAGGTTCTACTGGAACGATGACTGAGCCACAAGCAGTAATTCCAACTTCCTGAAATAGTCCTGGGCAGTCATAGACATGAATACGTAGACGCCCCATTGGGCGCTGGAGAGCGTAACAGCACCATATTGGATGGGTCTCCTTACTCTTCAAAGTCAACACAGCCTTTTGTGCAGCCTACGGTTGCAACAACAGGCATATTGAAAACAGGTCACGTGGGATTACTATTGACTTTTCTAGCCTACATGATGCAATTTTATATTTTCATTAATTTTTTTTAATTATATTTATATTTTAATCAAAGCTTGATTAAAGGTGTTTTTTAGTTGGATAAGCACCTTTCTCAGTAGAAATGAATGCACTGGAGGCGAATGGAGACCCATCCAAGATGGCGGCCGGCCACTACGGCAGCGCCAGTCTACGGGGCATCTACGTATTTATGTTTGTGGGGCTGGTGACGTGGGCAGGAAGTCCGGTGCGGGGCATGATGGGAAGTGCAGTCCTGAGGCTGGTTAGGTCTGAGGGGAATGACTAGGGGGATGAAGGCTGGTGTACTGGGACAGGTTTGGGTCCGAGGTGGGGAGCTCAGGGGTGATCAGAACCGAGATGGAGGTCGGGGAGCCAGGATTGTGACAATTTGCTGTTCTGTTTACATTGGCTATGGGGTTCCACAGGAAATAATGTACATTTATCTGCACATGACTTTTATTTTGAAAGATTCAGGATGTTTTACACTGCTTTTGTGTTTGACTTCCTGTCTGGCCCAATCTGAACCGCAGAGTTTGACATATTTTGGAAGCGTTGCATGTAAAAACGTAATGATAGCGTACTTTTGCTTTTGGTCGAAAGGAAACCGTCCACTAAAACGGAGGCTAATTGCTGTGAGGTACGTTTCGCGGGCGTTTCGCTACGCTTTCACATCTGGAGGAAAGGATGATTCAGGCCACAGAAAGAAAGAAAAGTTTTCCATTACTATTAACACTTAAAATAGTTTTCTCATAAAAAAGTCTGTGATATTTTGTAAATACTGACAAAAAGTCAATGAAAGCTGCAAGATGAGATTTTTTTATTTGAAGAACATGTTTGCTTATTTGTTTTAAATAAAATATATCAAATATAAATAAATCATCCATACATTTTTTTTTACTTTCTCTCCGTCAATCATATCGACTCAAATGCAGTCGGTGAATTCATTCATCACTTGACTTGCAGCAGCGTCCCATTGTGATGGGAGTCTTTAGATCCACTCCAAAGCAGCACAGCGGGGCTCGCTCAGTTTTCCTGGAGGCCTCGCAGATCATCTTAGAGCGACTAAAGGAGAATCAAGACACAGGGAGCTGTGCAGAAAGCTGCTGGAAGCCATTCTGCTGGAGTGGAAAGAGGAGAGATCCCATTTTCAGACGAACGACTTTCAAAGATCTCTGCTAACCTCCACAACAATCAATACTTTGGTTTTATGGACATCCCGGAGTCAGAGCACTCAGAAGATTGGTGTCGGTTTCTCTGTGTGGGTGCCGTTTGTGTTGATGAAGATTCCGTGATGCTTCCTGAGAGCCTTTAATGTATGGCCAAAAGTAAGCCTCGGAAAATAATGTCAGATTTTAAGGATAAAGGCTGAAAACGGTGTTGAAGCCCGAGGTTGTTCCAGAGAACAGAATGTTCTATGAATGTTTCTTTGGCTCAAGTCGTCTTTGGTGTGAAGATTAAAGTCAGTCCCTGAGAGATCAGGCAGGCCTCCAACTGTAGCGGCAGCGTTCGCGTTTTGATGTTTCAGAAAGCGTACGTCTCAAACGGTATTTACAGTGATTCTGACACGGAACGCACGAGGCATCGGGATTGGATTTGAGCTGTGTGTTTCAGGCAACCGGAGGCTTTTTCTCCTCCTCTCCCCCCTTCCTCTCTTCCATTGAGCATAATCAGAGCTGTTAAGCACTGCTCTTAAATTCACACTCAAGAAAAAAATATCAGGTGTAATCTCATTTAAAAACAAATCACCTTTCGAGGATTACATATCATTAATGGGCTTTCTTTCAGTTCCATTTCATTAACAGCACTGGCCTCTGAATTACCATAAACACTCCTGGACAGAGGCCAGACGTTTGGTTTGGTGTCTTCTCGCCGCCTCTCCCTCCCCGTTGGTCCTGAACAGGCCAGTGAGATTCCTACCGGAGCTCGGCGCTGCTCCCTCATCGATCGGGGGGGAAGATTAACAACAACTGCTGTTTTTTTTTTCTTTTCCAGAGCCTGAAACAAACACACAGGAACACACACTCGTATATTTTGATGCACGTCTTTAGAAAATGTGAGTTTATGGACCTCAGGAGTCAACTGGTCTAATTCGGCTACAGCACTATACGGATCAGCTTTAGTTATTTATTATGATTTGAGTAATTTAACTTTTACCCAAAGTATAAAAGGCACATTTATCCATGTGGGCTTGTGAATGATGCTAAACGCAGCGCATAAAAGCTGACTCAGGCAGTCTCTTCGCCTTTATTGCTTGTAGTATTTTCCTGCTCCCATTGCCAGCAGAGCCGGTGCCAAGCCGCTATTGCAAACTGGCACAATTTTTGAAAGTCATCCAAGAGAAAAAAAAAAGAGAAAAGGTGAGTATGCATTCCACTTATTGCACATCACTTATATACAGCTGGGATTTCTAGCTGCACCTTTCAGAAAAACTTTTATAAACTGAATTTAAAGATTTTTTTTTCTTTATCTGCTCGCAGAAAACCGTTTTCTGTCAGGAGAACTCCAAAAGTTCATTTGTGCTTGAAGATTTTTGGCCATTTTTAAATGCATTCAAGTGTAAAATCTTATCTTCTTTAGAAAGCCTGAACAGCCTCAGTTCTGAGACACAGAGCTGACACCCTTCAGGATTGATGAGCTAACGGTTAGTCTGAATGCGTTCATAAAAAGTGGAGGTAAATCAAGCTGGGATTTCATCACACAGTGAAACTGAAGTTGACGTAAAGGATTTAAAATCAACATTCACATGAAGTGCTGTGAAGTTAAGGAGGTTAGAGCTGTTTTACAAGGGCAGAGACACACTTCGGTCTTTCCTGTGCTCAGACTAGCCGTTAGCTCGTTCTAGTAGGACGTAACATTTCTCTGCACAAAGGCTGTTCAGGAATCCATCTACAACAGGGGTGCTCAATCCTGGTCCTGGAGGGTCGGTATCCAGGATGTTTTAGTTTTAACTCTGTTTCAACACACCTGATTTCAATCAGCAGGTGATTAACAGGCTTCTGCAGAGCCTGATGAGCTGCTGCAGGTGATTCAACCACTGAATTAGGTGTGTTGGAGTAGAGAAACCACTAAACGTGCTGGATACCAGCCCTCCAAGACCAGGATTGGGCACCCCGATCTACAACATAATACCAGGGGTGTGTCCAGGGTGTGGCCGGGGTAGTGCATGCCACCCTTGAAATTTGACTGGCCACCCCACTGAGTTCCATTGACTTTACATTGTCCACAAAAGGTTTGGAGTTATAAACCCTCAAAAGGTAGGTGGCAGCATGCACTTTTAACATTGCTTTCCAGCCACAGGCTTGCAGAACATTTCTGTATTATTTCTATTCTTCATTATTTTTTCATAATAACATAAATAGTATTTAGAATCCCAGTCCCACTCCAGTCCATTTGGTGGCGGTAATGCACCAAGACCATAGCTAGCCACCACAAAACAGCTCAAAGAAGAAGAGAAAATTGGTCACAGTACAATATGGCGCTCACAAATTCACTAGAATGGAAAAAAAGGATGATTTTGTGAGGGGTGACCATTGGTGCCACCCATGCATAAACGAGTGCCCCACCTGGGCCACCCCATTTGAAAAAGCCTGGACACGCCACTGCATAATACATATTTATGACCTTTGATGAACACACTTAAAAATGACCAGGAAAAATCAAAAACCTCCTTTCTCCTCTGTAGAAACAGTGTGTGGCTCAACAGCAGTGGTGTGACCTGCATTAGAATGGCTTATTTACAGTTATGATGAGATTGCAAATGTCTCGCAGTATTTGTGAGGCATATAATCAGATTTGTTTCTTTGGACTTCCTGCGTTGCGTTGGAAACACCACAGGCTTCAGAGATTACACGTTCACAATATTCGAGAATATTATTCTTTGTGTTTTGTTTATGGGCTGCAGGATGGTGCAGCTGGGAGTCGTGCTGCCTCGCAGCAAAAAGGTCTCACTGCTGTAATTTAGTCCTAAAGTGTCTTAATTATGTTGCAATGGTCACCAACTTCTCCCCAAATTCTCATTTTCCTCATGCATCCAATTATTATAACTTGCAAATGCATTTTGCACTTTGTCATTAGCAGAGGCAGCTCAGTGAAGCACAGTTTTTTAAAGGTGTGAAAAAAACTAATTTTTAATGATTATTTCTGATTCTAATGGGTCACTGAGTTTTTCATGCAGGCTGAACATGAAAATAGTCTCCTCCACCTATCTCCTGCTTTAGCTTCTGATAGAAAATAGACTCTAGGTGAAACTCTAGGATTAGAAAATCCTGACAGATCTACGTCACACTGTCACTGAACATTCATGGACTCACCCATCTTGACTCACGACGGGGAAGGCTGTTGTTGGTTTAGCGTCCAGGAAACAGCAGAGAACGTCTGGGCTAGTAGAAGCTAACCGTTAGCATTAGCAACTCCACCACACAGCAGAACTCCTCCAGGCTTGTGTTATTGGTGGAGATAAAACATCAACGTTGCAGAGCAAACAGTCAGTGGTAGAGTCGTGTTGCTGTTAGCCAATCAGAGACGAGACATCCTGCTTGTCATCACAACCTTAAAGTAGAACTTTTTGCAAACATACTTTCTGCTGATGAACACATTTACAAGATAAAGTCACATAACACTTAGATAATAGGGTTAATGTGTGGGTTTGCGTGTACGAACATGAGTTCACGCTGCCACAGGCTGACGTGAACTGTGCTTTATTAGCCTCATTACCAGCATGACCCCGGCCTGTCTACCAGATTTTATCTGACATTAGCAGAAACGTGAACTCCCTTGTTGACCCAACACACACACACACACACACACACACACACACACACACGCACGCACACACACACACACACACACACACACACACACACACACACACACACACACACAGAGAGAGAGAGAGAGAGAGTTGGTCAGCTAAGCCTGGTGAACTTATTTCAGATGATACTAATGGCTTAGAGAGTAAACAGTGGATTTAAGATGACAA
>SSNS01000184.1:1142581-1165401 GCA_006937985.1 Aphyosemion australe
GGGGGGGGGGGGGGGGGAGGTGAGATCTAGAGCTAATTAAGGAAATTGGAGTTCAAGTAAAGGAAATGAGGAAAGAAAATAATGAAAAAGGAAGTGCGGTTTGAGTGTAAATTAATGTAAAAATGTTCCGGCGGTGAGTGAAATCTGCTTTAACGCATATAATTACAGATCTCACATGACTAGAGCATCATTTAAAGTTTCTCTTAAGACTGTCTGTAAAAATGCTTCGGCTCTTTTGGCAGCTGCGGTGATGAATGTCAGCGCTGAGAATCCAACAGTAAATTCTTCCTTAACAGCATTTCTCCCCCTTTCGACCGGTCCAAATCATCTTTATGATCTAAGGACAAACTACCCTTAAAAGTCTGAATGCCTTGATGTTGGAGATGAATAAAAAAAAAAGCAGTGGCAGCTTTGAGAGGAGCTGTGGCACCGGGAAGAGAGGGATTAGTGGTTTTCCAGGTAGCGTTTCAGCTAATTACCTCAGAATCCTGGCAGGGAAGCACTTCCTGTGATGTTTGCGTGTCGTGCAGCTCATGTAAACATTTCATGGCTCAGACGCACGAAGGCGCGGGTTCGCTGATGTATATGCAGCATGTGGCGAGCACACACACTCATATTCTGGAAGTGTCCGAGGGCCAGCTGGGCAGCTGAAGCTAACACTGCGTCATATGTGAGAGAGCTCACCTGGCGTGCAGCCCAGATCCAACACACTGCAGTGAAGCTATCGCCTTCCTTCCTTTAGGAACGTGCCAAGTCAGACAGTTAGCCTCGGCTGCTCTGCTACCAACCTCTGACCTCATCGGTTTACCACAAGAGCATCTCTGTTGTGAGCATCACTGTCAGTGTTTGCATCAACAGCTGATTTGCTTTTGACATAACGTTTATTTCTGTTTCCATTTCTGGCAGGAACTAATTCTTTTCTGCTATGACGAGTGGACCAATGCTGTTCTCAGGTCTGTAGCTGCGTTAAACTCGAGAGTTTGGCTCGTTTTATTTCAGGGATGACTCGTTTCCAAATAAACAAAAGCAGAAATCAGAGCCTCTGCAGCTCATTAAAGTCATTATGATAACTCTGACTGCAACCAGATCTGGTGACGTGTAATTTATTAACAACAAAAACGTCGTAGTTTTACAAAAAACACTCAGAAATTACACTTTTTAACTTGTTTTCCAAACTGAGATGCTTTTTCTCTTACATTATCCGATGACAGGACTTTAGATGTCTTAATTCATGTTGCACTTGGTCTGGGACTGTCGCTGCATGGCTAATACATTGACTAGCTCACTTTTTGTTTATTTTCACATCTGTATTTGTTTTAATTGAACCCTGCTCCATTCCCCCAATACGGTGTTCACTTGAGCAGCAATCGCACCGGGGTCAGAACAAAAGAATCGTACCGAGGCACGCTGGAGGTGGTGGTCTTGGTTTCTATTCCAGGTCAGATTAGAAGGAGCTGACTCTCTTTAAAATGCATCATCTCGATCACTCTGAGTTTCACGTGCATGCACACTCTAAGAAATGAAACGTTGAATTTACTTAACCAAGTTATGTCAACTGGTTCTAATAGATCTAGTTGCTTAAGTGTAAGAGTAATATAAATTGTTATGCAAATTAGTATTTCTCTTTAGATTTAAGCAACTATGTTTAGTGGAACCAGTTGACAGAACTTGGTTAAGTAAATTCAACATTTCATTTTTAGAGTGCAGAAGGTGAAAATGTTCTTCAACCCATATTTCCTGCATTAGCTGCAAAAAGACGGGGAAACTCTCGACCACACAGATCTATGTCACTCTGTAAATGAGACTCGCCCATGTCGACTCACGACCGCTGGAAGCTTCGTCTCGGCTAGTAGAAGCTAACCGTTAGCATTAGCAACTCCACAACATAGCTGAACAAGTTTAGGATTGTGTTGTTTGTGGAAATAAAACGTCAATGTTGAATTTTTTTACCCAAGAAAGAAAAGCGAGCAGAGGTAGCGGCAAGGTTGCATTGCTGTGAGCCAATCAGAGGTGATACATTAGCTTATCATGAATATTAATTAGTGAGACTCCAAATCTTGTCGTTTTCTACCATAGACGCCCCATTGGGCACTGGAGAGCGTAACAGTGTTGCCGCCATATTGGGTGGGTCCCTTACTCTCCAAACCTAATTGGAGTCAACACAGAGTGAGCTAATATGCCTGTTTTTGTGCAGCCTACGGTTGCAACAACCAGCGTACTATTGATAACAGATTACGTGGGATTACTATTGACTCTTCTTGCCTACCTGTTGGGATTTTATATTTCAATTAATTTAATTTAATTTAATTACATTTATAGTTTAACTACACCACATGTCTGACTTTGTTGGGTAAACATCTTCCTCAGTAGAAATAAATGCACTGGGGGTGAATGGAGACCCATCCAAGATGGCAGCCAGCTCCAATAGGCAGTGCCAGTCCTCTAACTTCTACTTCCTGAAACTGGAGCACCAAAGATTTTATTTCCCAGAAAATAACTCACAAGTCATTCGTTCCCACTACAGACAAGAGCAAATGTATTGAATTATCGAGTGCGTGCCCACTTTAAGTGCAAAACCAGTAAAGACATTCAGTTCTGTTCGAGCTCACCCACTTCTCACTGCAAACCACGCCGGTGCGTTCTGAGTTATTGTTGAAAGCTGTGAACCCTGGCATTAGCTTAGCAATTAGAAACTAACAACCCACTGGGAGGTGGAGGAGTGGGTGACACCAGATTAACGAATTCATATATTTGCTTTTTTATTGACCCACGTCTCCCGAAGAGGAGACGTGGGTCCCCCTTCCCATGGGCCCACCACCCGTGGGAGGGGCCAAAGGGGTCGGGTGCAATGTGGAAAGGGCGGTAGCCAAAGGCGGGGACCTTGGCGGTCTGATCCTCGGCTACAGAAGCTGGCTCTTGGTACGTGGAATGTCACCTCTCTGGTGGGGAAAGAGCCGGAGTTGGTGTGTGAGGTTGAGAGGTTCCGACTAGATATAGTTGGACTCACCTCAACGCATGGCTCTGGCTCTGGAACCAGTTTCCTTGAGAGGGGTTGGACTCTCTACCACTCTGGAGTTGCTCCCACTGAGAGGCGTCGAGCAGGGGTGGGCATACTTCTTGCCCCCCATCTTGGTGCCTGTACGTTGGGGTTTACCCCAGTGAACGAGAGGGTAGCCTCCCTCCGTCTTCGGGTGGGGGGACGGGTCCTGACTGTGCTTTGTGCTTATGCACCAAACTGCAGCTCAGACTACCCACCCTTTTTGGAGTCCCTGGAGGGGGTGCTGGAAAGCGCTCCTTCGAGTGACTCCCTCGTTCTGCTGGGGGACTTCAATGCTCACGTGGGCAATGACAGTGAGACCTGGAGAGGTGTGGTTGGGAGGAACGGCCCCCCTGATCTGAATCCGAGTGGTGTTCTGTTATTGGACTTCTGTGCTCGTCATGGATTGTCCATAACAAACACCATGTTCAAGCATAAAGGTGTCCATATGTGCTCTTGGCACCAGGATACCTTAGGCCGCAGGTCGATGATCGATTTTGTTGTCGTTTCATCTGATCTGCGGCCGCATGTCTTGGACACTCGGGTGAAGAGAGGGGCGGAGCTGTCAACTGACCACTACCTGGTGGTGAGTTGGCTTCGATGGTGGGGGAAGATGCCGGTCAGACCTGGCAGACCCAAACGTGTTGTGAGGGTCTGCTGGGAACGTCTGGCAGAGTCTCCTGTCAGAAGGAGCTTCAATTCCCACCTCCGATAGAACTTCGAACACGTCCCGGGGGAGGCGGGGGACATTGCGTCCGAATGGGCCATGTTCCGTGACTCCATTGTCGAGGCGGCTGACCGTAGCTGTGGCCGCAGGGTGGCCGGTGCCTGTCGTGGCGGCAACCCCCGAACCCGCTGGTGGACACCGGCGGTTAGGGATGCTGTCAAGCTGCAGAAAGAGTCCTATCGGGTCCTTTTGGCCCGTGGGACTCCGGAGGCAGCTGATGGGTACCGGCAGTCCAAGGGGAATGCGGCTCGGGTGGTCGCGGAGGCAAAAACCCGGGCGTGGGAGGAGTTCGGTGAGACCATGGAACAAGACTTCCGTACGGCTTCGAGGAGATTCTGGTCCCACATCCGGCGCCTCAGGAGGGGAAAGCAGTGCACTACCAACACTGTTTACAGTGGGGAGGGTGTGCTGCTGACCTCGACTCGGGACGTTGTGAATCGGTGGGCCGAGTACTTCGAAGACCTCCTCAATCCCACCGGCACGTCTTCCAGGATGGAAGCAGAGTCTGGGGGTTTTGGGTTGGGCTCTCCAATCTCTGGAGCAGAGGTCACTGAGGTGGTCAAAAAACTCCTCGGTGGCAAGGCTCCGGGGGTGGATGAGATCCGCCCGGATTTCCTTAAGGCTCTGGATGTTGTGGGGCTGTGTTGGTTGACGCGGCTCTGCAATATCGCGTGGACATCGGGGGCAGTTCCACTGGATTGGCAGACCGGGGTGGTGGTCCCCCTATTTAAAAAGGGGGACCGCAGGGTGTGTTCCAACTACAGGGGGATCACACTCCTGAGCCTCCCTGGTAAGGTCTATTCAGGGGTTCTGGAGAGGAGGGTCCGTCGGATAGTCGAACCTCGGATTCAGGAGGAGCAATGTGGTTTTCGTCCTGGCCGTGGAACACTGGACCAGCTCTATACCCTTGGGGGGGTCCTGGAGGGTGCGTGGGAGTTCGCCCAACCAATCTACATGTGTTTTGTGGATTTGGAGAAGGCGTTCGACCGCGTCCCTCGGGGGGCCCTGTGGGGGGTACTCTGGGAGTATGGGGTACCAGGCCCCTTGATACGGGCTGTTAGGTCCCTGTACAACCAGTGTCAGAGCTTGGTCCGCATTGCCGGCAGTAAGTCGGGCTTGTTTCCGGTGAGAGTTGGACTCCGCCAAGGCTGCCCTTTGTCACCGATTCTGTTCATAACTTTTATGGACAGAATTTCTAGGTGCAGCCAAGGTGGTGAGGGGATCCGTTTTGGTGACCTAAGGATCAGGTCTCTGCTTTTTGCAGATGATGTGGTCCTGTTGGCTTCATCAGAACGTGATCTCCGGCTTTCGCTGGAGCAGTTCGCAGCCGGGTGTGAAGCAGCTGGGATGAAAATCAGCTCCTCTAAATCCGAGACCATGGTCTTGAGTCGGAAAAGGGTAGAATGCCTTCTCCAGGTCAGGGACGAGGTCCTGCCCCAAGTGGAGGAGTTCAAGTATCTCGGGGTCTTGTTCACGAGTGAGGGAAGGGTGGAGCGTGAGATCGACAGGCGGATTGGTGCTGCGTCTGCAGTGATGCGGGCGTTGTGCCGGTCTGTCGTGGTGAAGAGAGAGCTGAGCCGAAAGGCGAAGCTCTCAATTTACCGGTCGATCTACGTTCCTACCCTCACCTATGGTCACGAGCTTTGGGTAGTGACCGAAAGAACAAGATCGCGGATACAAGCGGCCGAAATGAGTTTTCTTCGCAGGGTGGCTGGGCTCTCCCTTAGAGATAGGGTGAGAAGCTCGGTCATCCGGGAGGGGCTCAGAGTAGACCCGCTGCTCCTCCACATCAAGAGGAGCCAGTTGAGGTGGCTCGGGCATCTGATTAGGATGCCTCCTGGACGCCTCCCTGGTGAGGTTTTCCGGGCACGTCCAACCGGGAGGAGACCCAAAGGAAGACCCAGGACACGCTGGAGAGACTATGTCTCTCGGCTGGCCAGGGAACGCCTTGGGATTCCCCCGGAGGAGCTGGCCCAAGTGGCTGGGGAGAGGGAGGTCTGGGCTTCCCTCCTTAGGCTGCTGCCCCCGCGACCCGACTCCGGATAAGCGGAAGACAATGAATGGATGGATGGATGGAAGAAAAAACAGAAAAAGAAAACTTTTTTCCTCCCCTCAGAAGAAATTTGAAGGCTGAACTTCAAAATGAGCAGTTTGAGGACTTCAGGTCAGTTTCTAGGAGGTTAATAAATACTGGAATAAGGATTTTTAAACCAAAATGGACCTGAGAAGACCTGACAGTGACCAGGAAGCAGTGACCATGATCAAAGTGGTGTGTGTGTGTGTGTGTGTGTGTGTGTGTGTGTGTGTGTGTGTGTGTGTGTGTGTGTGTGTGTCACTCCCCGTACAACAAAGATTCCAAGTCGACTCTAAACGAGTCATCGCCATAACTAAATAGATGTTAAAGCTGAAGTAGCTTCAGTTGATCATCAAATTCCTGTTGCACAAACATCCGACGGTGATATCAGCAATCAGCTGTGAAATTGGTTCTGATCAGGTCCGTCTCTCTCAGCTGAGCTCAGTTCCAGTCTGGGTTTGCGCTTTAGATGAGTTCAGAGTAGTTCTGGACTCCGGCACAGGTAATATGATGGACCTGCATCGTATTACCTGTGCAGCCATGTGAGCAGCATCCATCTCATCCGGTTAGACTTTGAAGTGTTATTAAACAGCGATGTTAAGGTTGCCTAGAAATGTATATTTTATAGGTGAAGCTGGTGTAAATGTCTGCAGAGGGGAACAAACTCTGACATCTGACAGCTAACACTTAATCACGCTGGTGACGACTTGTGAAATGATGCTGCTGATCTTCTGAGGAGGACGATTACAGCAGAAACTACAGACGTGTCTGTCATCCATGCTGCTTGCTGGGAGTGTTGTTCTCTTTTTTTGGTGCTTCTTAAATTACTGTCAGTATAATAATAAGATGAATGCTTGGGACTTTTTGTTTTTTTTGGTGTTTGTTAGTCGTTAGTGTCAACCTGATCAGATAAAATGTGAATACATGAACTCATGCACACATTTAACCGTGTATTACGCAACACAACTAATAAATGGTTTATCTATATCTGTAAAAATCTTGCTCACTTGCATAGTGGCCCGCCCACGGGCCCGCATCAACTTCCTGTTCTACTCCAAGTACTACCATTTAGGTACACATATAAACGTTATACATCATTGGAAAGCTAAGAATCGTGAGATTCCAATGATGAACGCCAATCAAGCACAAAATCATAGCTGTAGACACAGTAAACACTTTTTTCAAACCACTCGCAAATGCAAAATTATTATAATCTTACCTTTGATTCTTTATAAGATCTACAGAATGCAGCTATCTGGAACAAAAACGATTTTTTTGTATCCAAAAGGGTCCAAAAAATACTCCAGTAAAATAGTTAGTCCACAACAAGTCTTATGTCCACAATCCAACATGATGTGCTGCTGAAAGCCTTCCAATATTCCTTCAAATACTTCCGTTTTCATTTTGTTTTGTTCACATCGTCCGCTAGCTTCTTCCTATTAGCGTCAAACATTTACTCAACCAAACATGATGGGTAAGCTTTTGATTGACATCTTACTTCCTCCAATAGGAGATGGTTTACCCCGCTGCAAATGCAGAATCTCTTCCTATTGGCCGATAACTAAAAAGCCCCTCCCTCTATTGTGATGCTTGTAGCTCGAGCCTGTCACGAAGCAGTTTGTTGGTGAGTCAAGCATCAGATAGCCAATGAACTTCAGAAAAGAATGGTATCTTACATGTGGGGGTCGGGTCTACCGAACAAATGCAAAGTTTGAGCGCAGAAACTTTTTCACAGCAGCAGTTTTGAAAGTTACCATCTCTACCTGATGACTACACACACCAGTGTGTGCCTCCTTTACTCTTTGTAAGTAACACTGAGAATGGAACTAGATGTGGGACAGTACAGTCCTGTGTGTAACCTTTCATTAGAGCCCAAGATCACGATTCTATGTTGAAGCTTTCAAATATAAAAGACTTGTTTCCTCAGTCTGGGGCAGTGGTCTCCAAATGGCACACCTTTTGAACACTTTTGACACGCCGGGACTTATCTTATAAAAACATGAGCCAAATGCTCATTTTTAGGTTTATTACTGTAAAATTTGGTTTGGGACAAAGTAAGACTTCAGGCTATAGACACAGGGTGTTTTCCAGTCCATGTCACATTGCTAATGTCATTTTTATGCATTTATTTAAAAAAATGAATAGGCGGCCATAAAAAAAATAATTTTCAGCGCTTTATAGCTCTTATTACTCTATGACAGAATCACTTACACAAATGTTGACTGTTGTAGGGAAAACCTCTGAGTTTTTACTTTTAAAAAACACCTCAACCACGTTTCTGGTGCAAACGGTTCAAGAACAGCTTTAATTCAAATTCGGGGAGTGCTTTTTTAAAGCCTCTTGGGCAGAAATTGCAGGAATGTTAAGGGGTTAACTCATCTCTGGGTGTCAGTGGGATATAACTGGGGATCACACTTCCTGGTGACCCTGGAACGTTTGCTCTAGTTCTGTAGTTCTTGCTCCAACACTCCTGATTAGAACGAACAAGTAATCATCGTGTTTCTGCAGAGCTGTACCTGGTTTGGAGGTGATTAAATAATTTGAATCAGGTGTGATGGAGCGGGAAACGTGTAAAACGTGCAGAACGGAAGCCCAACAGCACTAGTGTTGGTGTGTCCTGATTTATAGAGACTGTTTGTTGCACCTGAGATTCAGCTGGAGCTGGGAGGTTCTTGTCCAGGTTGTGGATCAATGGACCAGATCTTCAAGCTGCTGAGACGTGGTTGTGCGAGTTTGGTGGACATTCATGTCCCCTGATGCCTTCTGTGGGGATTGCTGCAGGAGAGATGGGTATAGGGGAGTCCCTGCACAACCACAGCAGTAGTTCCTGTTTGTGATGTTGATGGGCTGAGTGTTGAGATGATGTAGAGATGAAGGTTTCTGGTGTGGGCGTCCCATCTCTGCTTTATGCAAATGTTGTGCTTGAAGGTGAACCGACGTTGATGAGAGTCAGCTCCTCCAACTCGGAATCCACGGTTTTCAACAGGAATAAAAGAGCAGGTTGGGAGTGAGGCTTTGCCTCAAGCAGAAGATTTAAACGCGGCTCTGGTCTGACGTGGTGGAGGAGGAGCTGAATCTCTGATGGTCATTAGGTTTGGACCACTGGCTAAGTCTTAGTGATGAGGGGAGGAGCTGCTGCTCTTCGCGTGGTGACCCTGAGGTGTTTCCACTAAAGGAGTTCTGGGAAATTCCTGGCAGGGGGAAAATTGACATTGGAGATATGATGACTCAGTCCTCTCAGCCATTCTCCACACATTCAGCCCTTTCTGGTTTTTGCTAAGATGTCAGCTCATCACGACTGTTTCAGCAGTGAGTGATGTCACTGATCAACACCAGAAAGCATCCACGGACATTAAAACATTAAATGGTTTATTCTGTAAAAGTACGCCGTATTTTAATCCATTCGGAGGACCAGGAGAGCTGCTGTGATGTCAAATGTGGCGTTCAATGACCAGAAGAAGCATTTTTTTTTCACGTTGCTCTGTGAGAGAGCAAACCCATGAAAGACATTGTTTTGGGGGATTTCCATTGCATTTTTCGGTGATGGGAGTTTAGGAACAGCGATTGTAAAGCAGCATGAAAGTTCATTCCACTTCACCAGCAACTCTTCCAACTTTACAAATGTCGTTGTCTTGCGTGTCGCCTGTGATGTGATTTCCTACTGAGTTACAACCAATCAGCTTGAGTTTAACCAAAAGTTCTGCTGAGCGACTACCAGGCCTTTCTGAGCACCTACCCCAGCTCAGGTCCTCTGCTAGTTCCTGAAAATGGTCCTTTCAGTCGGCCCGCTGACATAAAGACGTGCATGTTGTTAAGATCCTCTAAAGTTACCCTGAAGTTCCGATAGTGGAAACACGTCTATTATAAATCATCTCTGGCCTGGGACATCTTGGGAACATCGAGCATGGATGGATGGATGTCAGTGGGATTGTGTTCATCTCATTACTGAATAAAAAGTCCTCACAAAGGTGGGAATCAGTTAATAACGTTCTCTCTGAATAAAAGTAACAATGAGAAAACAATGCACTTCCTCCACAAAAAGCAGTTGGATGTTCCAGCTTGTGCACACACACACACACACACACACACACACACACACACACACACACACACACACACACACACAAAGCAAATATTTGTAAGTAAAAATGCTTTTAATCTCTCCAAATGTTGTCCTTTCTGAGTGCCGGAGACACGACACAGTTACTTGGTGGCATGAAGCTCCTCGGTTCGTGTGTCGGCTCGTGTGCGTGCATACCAGCGAACGTTACTATAATTAATCACAATTATCAAGTTGACTAATGCAGGTGCAGTCTCACAGGGAGAAGGCATTTACGAACCCAGCAGCACAAAATACAGTCTGGAGACAAAATGGAGCTCAAATATGTTGAAAACAGCATAAAGAGGAGAGTTTCTAGCAGCGCTCCTGCTGCTTTCTGATCACAGCTTTTAACGTACTGGAAACGCTAACGGCCAGCATGCATGGACATTAAAGCTTATATGTCAACGTCAAAGTCAGATTTCTTTTGTTCGTTTTTTATCACCTGCCTTTTTTTAGTCACTTTCTCTGCAGAAAAACGTCCAACTTTCCATCAAGGCTTGCTGTAAGCAGCCAGCTCATCCTGGTACTAAAGGAGGTGTACGCAGGCAGAATGAGAACGAAAGCATATTTTGGTCTTGCATAAGTGCTAATGAGAGTCCAAAACCCACTGCTGGCTAATTAACCATGATACCCTATGACACGGAGGGTGGGGAGAGGGAAGGAGAAGCTGAGAGGTGGAGGTGGGAGGCGGGACTTATGAGGAGGGATGGAATAGGAATAAACATGTAAACGGTGACGAAAGGACAGGACTTTACCTGATCAAATGGAAAAAAATAAGTTAAAGATGAAGATAGCGGAAGAAACCACAGGAGGCAAGGCAGAGGAAGGAAAGGAGCTTAAACGTTTACAAAGTCATGGAGACAGAAGGAAGAAACTGAGTCTGTTTCTATTAGATAAGATTAACGGTCCGTGAATTTACCTGAAGTTTCTGTTTCCTCCTCTATAGTTGTCTCAGTAAGTTTATATGTGGAGCATTTAAATAACTACAGCTGCAAAACACACAAAAACATGGTGAAACTGTAACGAGGTGATGATTCTAGGGCGGCCATAACGATTCTTTTAATATTCGCAGAATGCGTGTGCACGTGTTGTGGCACCCATCTGACGCCATAATTAGTCGACTAAACTATAGCTTATTGCACCAGGATGCAGCTGCTCTCATATACCCATCATTAGCTTCTAGTTTGCAGTGTGATCTGTTATGTGCTATCTCAAAATCTCCATTGAAGAGGAGCGCTTTTTTAACACTGTAACCTAGCGAGATACAATAAATCATTAGTGTTTGTTTTGTTCAAGCAAATACGTGATGTACGTGTGCTAAAGGTAATAAAGTCGCCATCACTGCTGTTGTTGCTGCAGCTTAAATGCAATCAGCTCCCTGTTGATGCTAGCAGCTAACGAGAGGTTATTAGCTTACAGAGGCGACTGTCCCGCTCCGTTCTCCGCCACGACGTGCTTCCTTTTAAGGTGTTCGTGCATCGCCGTTGTTCTCCCGTGAAAGAGGAGTTCTACTTTGCATTGCCTGCCCTGTCTGTCGGCCCGCGGCGCCTCTGCCAGTGAAAATAGAAAAGACTCATTTGGGAAACAAAATTTAAATAACATAAAATCTTGTAAAATATATAATAGAGGACTAGCTATTTCTGCTGTCTAAGTTTAAACTAAAACACTTTTTATAAAATAAATCAAATTAAAGATTAAATTTATCTTTCCACTAACAAGCTTGGCTACCAAACTTTTGAACTACGTTGCCGGCTCGCCATGATGTCTTGTTTTTCCGGTGATGCGACGGCTCACCCAGGTGACCACTACTGCGCATGTGCCACGAGCAGAATGGCAGAAAGCAGCGGAAGGTGCCCCAGCAGGCAAGATACGACGTTGATTGTTAAATTTAGTGTCGACACTTTTGTTTGTCGACGTTATCGTGACGAATCGACCAATCGTGGCAGCACTGGATGACTCGGAGTGAAACAGTGAAACCGTATAATGAATGTATTTTATCTGGTACTTTTATACGTTTGAAAGTAATTTATGCAAAAAACAAAGAAATAAAACCCTGTGGTGTCCACACACACACACACACACACACACACGCACAAACACACACACACACGTGTGACAGCAGCGGAGCGTCTTTGGTATTCTGCAGCGCCGTGAGATCGTCGGTTTGCTGACAGCTTGACCTTTTGTTGTATATTCCCCCAATCACAGCACCCTAAATACTGTATTCATCACACACACACACACACACACACACACACACACACACACACACACACACACACACACACACACACACACACACACACACACAAACAAGAAAAAGTGTGAACATAAAGTTTTGTTTGTGGAGAAGAAGTGTAGAAGACAGCCGGTGATGTGTGAGGCTTGACAAAACAATGACTGTGTGTGTGTGTGTGTGTGTGTGTGCGTGCGTGTGTGTGTGTGTGTGTGTGTGTGTATGTGTGTGTGTGTGTGTGTGTGTGTGTGTGTGTGTGTGTGTGTGTGTGTGTGCGTGCGTGTGTGTGTGTGTGCGTGTCCGTGTGTGTGATCTGACAGCCTGTGCACAGTTAAATCCAACCAGGTGGCCAGAGGATTGCCTGTATGTTGACCATGGAGGAACGCTTTAATGGTTATGGATTCCTTCTGTGCTCGTAGTCGGCCTATTTGTCAGCTCGCCTCTCCGTCTCTGTATCTGTCAGCCTGTCTTCTTCCGTTTGCTTGTCTGTCTTTTGAGTTATCCATCTTTCATCAGACTCTTTGATTTATTTTCTGTACTGTTCATCTGATTTATGTACTGTCCAGCTGTCTTTCTCCTCACCCCCCCAACCCAATATCCCACATTGTCTTTGCTTTCTGCCTGCCTCCATTGTTGCAGTCAGAGCTGCTCTCTGTCGTGCTCCTCTTTCTGCCTCCCTCTCTTCTCTCCTCTTTTGTCCCACTACAAAAAACCACCATCGTGTCTGTGAACTGCTTCGGCTTTTTTTTTGTTTTCTGGGGCTGATAATGCGTGTAATTATGTCTTTGTGTTTCTATAGCAACATCATGAACACAATTCAGCGCAGTAGCTGTTTGATTCGTGGCAAGAAGAAAAAAAAATGCAAAAAACCTACTGTCAGTGGGGCGGCTGTAAATTCTGCTGTTTCATCCCTGCAGTTCTGTAATTGGTCAATGGAGGGCGCTACAATGCAAGGGGAAAACTGGGGCTGAGGCTGTGGATCTCTAGCAGCAGTGATACAACTCAAACTGGGTTTTGCAGGATTACGCCAGAGATTGAAATGAACTTCAGTGGAATGGATTTTCTCTCCCGATCACCCTCTCAACCCTCTAACTTCTCCTCCATCTCCGTCTGTTTATTTATCAGTTCCCTGTTCCGTTGTTCTGGAGCACGCCGGTGATGACAGAAGTTTGCAACCCATAAGTCAATGCAGCCAATGAAATGTTGTGATGGAGATGCCAGCCTGCACCTGGAGAATTATGATCAACAATCAATAGCCATTGGCACACACACACACACACACACACACACACCTCCATCAATTTGATGCGATTGTCACTGCACCTGTTTTTAATCAACTTCCAAGGCCACACACACCTTCTTCATCCCGCCCCCTCCCCCTCTTTCTCGCCACACTTCAATGTACAGAATGAAAAATAAATAAATAAAGTAAAAAAGAAAGAAAGAAAGTTACCAATAAATTATTATTGATCCCCACTGTTGGCCGCTGGGCTTGGGATGGATCTCACTGGTAATTTTCTCACTCTCGTCGTTTATCACCCAAATGGTTTGTGTGTGTTTTCCTCTACAGTTTACCACTTGCCTTCAGTGTGAGAGCGTCCATCTTTTATTCAGCTTTCCTTTTTAATTTTTGCCATCATGCAGATTTTTCTGTCCCTCTGTGTGTGTGTGTGTGTGTGTGTGTGTGTGTGTGTGTGTGTGTGTGTGTGTGTGTGTGTGTGTGTGTATGTGTGTGTGTGTGAAACCTAATTAGAAAGGTGCCAGACACCAGAGGAGGGCTGCTCCTCCGTCACAAACACATTTAGACTGATTCGTCTTTAATTGTTCCTCCCAGATTTTAAAAGGTTTAATTTTATGTCCTTTTTAATGAGTTGACTTGATTTTGTCAGCTCCTTATCTTGCTGCAGCTGATTCTTGAGGTTAATTTGTATTTTTTTTCCTCACATGGTTCAGATACACACACACAGAGAGAGAGAGAGAGAGAGAGAGAGAGAGCTTCCTAGAATGCAACACAAACCTGGCTATGGGGGGGGGGGGGGGGGGGGGGGGGGGGGTTGGGCTCAAACTTGGATCCCTTTCAAACAAACTCAGGAACCAAGACCACCTCGCTGCAACGTTGTCATGGAGACCCAAACAGACAGATCTGCTTCCTTGTGCAGGACAGGGGTTATTCAGTTTAGGTCACACCCTCCTGCATTTCAATCAATACGACTCCCACACAATAGAGGCTAACGACTCATCGGGGGGTAGAGAGGAGGGGTAATCATAGGTAGTTTCTGCTCGTTGAGCAACAATAGACAGTGACAGCTTATAAGCTTGACCCTCCCAAATTCCAGGCAGAATTGACGAAGCTCCTTGGATAAGAAGTGAAACATCTTCAAGAAACCAAAGAAGTCCAGTTACCTTCATTTGAACCCCTCTTTGATTACCATGACCTGGATGACTGAGAACTTTCTCCAGCATATTCAGCCCCTGTCTTAGCATTCAGGAGTCAGAGAGACCCGTCAGAGAGTGTGAGACGGTCACCCATGCTGTCAAAGGACAGCTTTTCACTGGCTCACTGCTGATACTGTTCACATTTCTACGTCTGTCAGCCCTCTGGGTCCCTCTTGTGGCCTGGAGGCCCCAAACAATTGCCTGCTTTGTCGGTCGGCTCGCGGCGCCTCTGCCAGTGAAAATTTAAATGACTCATTTGGGAAAGAAAATTAAAACAACAAAAAATCATGTCAAAAATAGAATAGAGGACTAGCTATTTCTGCTTTTTAAGTTTGAAATAAAACACTGGATATAAATTTAACTTCCCACTAACAAGCTAGGCTAACTGCTGCATGATTTACTCTGGACTAAGAACAAGTAATATGCAGCGGCTGAATAATTTAATGTAAAACTGAAGGTGAAATAACATAAAAAAATGATAAAATTAGACATTTGAAATCATTTTTGAGTCACTTCAGGATGAAAAATGTTGCCAACTGTTGATGTGTTCCCCCTAGAACAAACCTCACTCAGGTTCATTTAACACACCTCCTGCAGGATGAATCTGCACATCTTATTTTTGTCATACATTCCATTTATTTTGATCCCTCTGCAGTGTGCAAAGGGATCCAGTTAACACCATTCCTACAAGCAAGAATGGATTATTTTCCACCAAAACATTAATAATTGATTAGGAAATCTTATAGACACACAAAGGACTTGCGTTAATAATTAATTTCCCTCGACTTTCCTTGAATGAAAAACTGAAGTAATTTGCTTTAATAGAGTGCCACGCTAGTTTTTCCTCCTTTTTTAAAGGACTTCCTCAGAGCTTTTTGAGAACATTTGAATCCAGTGAATATAAAATTAATATGTTGAAAGGATTTATTTGTAACCACTTTGCAGACTTTTAGATTTTCAGCTCTCTGGGGCACCTGTCAGATCGGAGTCACTGGAAAATTTCACATCTCTTTGGAAATCTCTGCAAGGATAAGGCTGGGCGTCCGAACACTGTACCAGGTTGTGCTTTACTGCAAAAACACAGTTAATTAATTTAAAATATTTTTATTTTAGTAATGACATAACAGCAAACTGAATTTGGCATTGGTTGTGTAAAATTACAAAATTCTACCATCTAAACAAAAGAAAATATCACGTTATTATGTAAGACGTTTACTGTTCGAACAATATTTATCTAAAAAAATATGATTTTTCTATGGTGATAATACATTTTTTCTCTGAATGTGAGAATTATTTGTGTCTGGCAGGAATCAGGATGTTGTGCTGAGATCTGTCCCCCCACCTGTTTATGTCAGCCGGGGTCATACTTGCCGACCATCAGCATATGAGCACGGCTACAGGAATAAAACTTTCTGGATATTTACACGATGAAGTAACATGTTAGAGTTCTGTGTTTGACAGTTTCATGCCTTTGTTTTCCTATAGAACACCTTCTGTAACGATGATATTCTGGATAAGTTTCCTTGCTACAAAATCAGCAATTTTCCTAAAACACCCCTGCTGTTGCTAGGAGAACAGATTTTCACAGGATAACACATCCCAACACCACACCCCAACCTCTGCTAGGGACTGGATTATACTGTTAGATTGTAAAAGAGTACCATCCATCCATCCATCCATCCATCCATCCACCCACCCATCCATCCATCCATCCATCCATCCATCCATCCATCCATCCATCCATCCATCCATCCATCCATCCATCCATGCATCCAAAATCTATGTGAAAATAATTAGGTCAGATAAAATCCTGACAGATCTACGTCACACTGTCACTGAACATTCATGGACTCACCCATCTTGACTCACGACGGGGAAGGCTGTTGTTGGTTTAGCGTCCAGGAAACAGCAGAGAACATCTGGGCTAGTAGAGGCTAACCGTTAGCATTAGCAACTCCACCACACAGCAGAACTCCTCCAGGCTTGTGTTATTGGTGGAGATAAAACATCAACGTTGCAGAGCAAACAGAGTCAGTGGTAGAGTCGTGTTGCTGTTAGCCAATCAGAGGAGAGATGTTTTAATATCGCGAATAATAATGAGTAAGACTCCAAATCCCGCCATTTTCTGCTCCCCTCTCCTCTAACTAACCTTGACTTCCTGAAACAGCACCATGGCCTTTTATCCACAGAGAACAAAGGCATTCATTTATGTTAGAGACAGCAAATGCATTAAAATAACAAGCGTAGGCCCTCGTTAACAGGTGACTTAATGGTTGTCAGTCTCTGACTTGCAGGTATGCAAGATGGCCGAATGAATAGAGCGGCAAAGAAAACCAAATGTCAAGTGCGTGAAACGAAGTGACTCAGTTTCTTTGTTTTCAGCCGTTACTTAATGTCTGCAGACAAAACCATGAGGCCGTGGGTTCTGCCCCCACAGACCTTCGCTGGTATGTTAATAAACTTTACACCAAAGAAAATATCACACTGAAAAACTGAATATGTGGAAGATCAGAGCCAGGTCATTAAAGACATAAATAGTTTGTAAATAAATAAATAAATGTGTTGATGTACAGCGCCCTTGAGATTCCTGAAGGGTGCTTATAAATAAAATGTATTAATATAATTATCATAAAGCACATTTTACACTATCTGCTTAGATTCTCATTAATACGTCCTCCAGTTGTGTGTGTGTGTGTGTGTGTGTGTGTGTGTGTGTGTGTGTGTGTGTGTGTGTGTGTGTGTGTGTGTGTGTGTGTGTGTGTGTGTTTACCGTGAGGAGAAAAAAGCGTCAACAGGTATAAGTGTATCTCACCTGGACAGATTTATAGAAGACGGTGTTTTGAAGTGGGTCTGAGATTTTGGGATGCGTCTGAAGTCCATTCAGACGATTCCACAGCCTTCAGTACTTCTGACGCGCGGACCTTTCACAAGTCATGAATATCTACAGAAACTGAACGTCAGTCAGAATGTGCTGCCATGAAACCAGAATAAATCCTGGCTCGAAAAGCTTTTTCCCAGTTCGATTCATGACACGGCATCAACTTTAGAACCCAAAATTCATCCAGAAAAAAGGTTGCTGGACGTAAAACATGTAGAAACCTGCCAGCGAGTGTTTACAGAGTGAGTCGGTGTCAGGTGGAGAGCAGAGCAGAGCACTCACAGAGAAACGCTACTTCACCTGCTAATTTCTGCTGCCAAAATTCTTCAGTCAGACTAAAACTAAATCTAAGCTTTTGGGTTTTGGCTACGTTTGCTCCAAATCCATGAGATGAATTCTGTTCATGTATTTCTGTTTAGTTTGAACAAAATGAGAATTCAAATTTAGGATTGTGTCAGAACTAGGGGTGGGAATCGAAAACCGGTTCCCACTGTTTCAATTCCTAGGAATCGTTTGCCATTTTTGCAAACTATGCAACTTTGCAACTCCAGTTGGCGCGAATAACGTCACCACGCACGTTGCATATCTGACGTATTTACTCAGCAGGAAACATGACGCCTAAGCGGCAAAAACGCTGGAAAGTTTGGTTATACTTTATGAGGAAGGGTGACAACAGGGAAACTTCCCTGCAAACAGTCAATGTTGCACGGACGTGCAGATCTTGTCTATATTGAGTGTCAGTCCAGACCACGTCTGTAGGACGTCCCAACTCTTTGCACAGTGGGTTACTATTCTTGCAAAGTAGATATTTAATCAAAGAGAGGAAACACTACAAATGTGCAAAAGAATTTGCGCACAAAATATGCGATAACTTAAAGTGAATGTCATGTTTTGACCCACTCTGGACCAGTGAATTACAACTCAGCAGTAGCGGTAATGTTTGCACGTCCTCTCCTGTTGAAGCCATACTATGCAACATATTTTAAATCATGTTCTTGAGCCAGTTTGTGCTAAAATGACCCTTTACAGGGATAATGAAACGTCACTCAGACCCCCACCGCCCTCTGTGGCCAGAATACCACACTTGCAACTTCAGAGTGGCGGTTCGGTCCCTGTTGGACTTAGTAAAGTGGAGCTGACATGCCTGGTGCTGCAGTCTGCTTCCAGCATGTTTCCTGCATGTTTTAGATCATGAACACAGCTGATGTGTTTGATTTAGTGATGAACCGCTCCTGTAGACACTAATGAAGGCTGAGGAGACGTTGCAGCAGTTAGATTAAGGTGTTAAAAAGATGAACGCACATCCAGGAGACAAGTTTAGCTTTTGCTTCTACTAACAGACACTAGGGGGTGCTAAAAGCAATAAAAACTGCATAATATCCCTTTAATATCTGAATGTCAGTTTTTAAAGCTCACAACAATCTGGCTCCGTCGTATCTACATCATCTTCCTCGACTCTTCATCTAGCAACCAGATGATGATCTGAACTTGGAGGCAGAGGTGAGTGCACTTTTGCAGTTGCTGCTCCTGGTTTATGGAATAATTTACCTCCATATCAGATCTGCTCAGAGTTTGGAAAACGTTCAGGTCTAAAAGGCTCGTTCACCTCTCTAGCATTCAGCCCAACTGCCTGGTAGGTTTTCTGTAGTTGTATACGGTAGGTTGATTTTACTACATTCTGTTCTATTTTCATTATTATTCACAGTTTTGGTATTTTTGCAGCACATCCCTTTACTGCAGCTCTCTTTTATAAATTCCTTATGAATAAACACACCTGTGATTTTCCTTGCAGTAAATGAAAAAGATTTTAGAAAATGCACAGCGAGGAGAAAAGTTCACTTTTGGTTTCACTAACAGACACTAGGGGGTGCTAAAAACAAACCCAAACTGCATAATATCCCTTTAATACTGCAGGTAACTAATCACCTAACACTGCCCATCATGTTAGCATCATTCACCTCATACCTCCACACCAGCAGACTCCAGCGACAAAAGTCCGACCCGTGGTGAGATTTTTCACATCTAGCAAAAGCTCAAGATCAAAATCAAGAAGACGGCTCTGCCTTCACAAGATCTTTCCATAAATACCAGGTATAATTGAATACTTATCATAAATAAATTGACAATTATAATGCAGGAAACTGTGCAATTAATTTTTTGCCACCTATAGAACTACTCAGGAATCGATGAGGGAATTGGATTGATCCAGAATCGACAATGCCATTGATGTTGATAAAAACTTATCAACCACCCCCGACAGATCGTTTTTTATTAGACTGATTTATTCTGATGCTCATTTTGCTCGACTGACATCAGAAACACGTTGACAGATAGTCATCGTTTCCTCGGTAATTGTGACAAAAAGCTCTCGTCCTCCTTCGTTGTGCTTTGATTCGGAGCACCCCCCCCCCCCGCCGTACGGTAAAGCCTTCCTCCCTGTCCTCATCGGATTTCCTTCCATCAATCTCCTTTAGCATTTGTAGCCTGTCCCACTTTCAGCCGATTGTTTGCCCTCGTTTTGACTTTCCCCGCCGTGCGTAACAATAACTGATTGCTTTTCTCACCCATCACTCCCTCTTTTTGCAGCTTGATTTAGAACAAACATGTAATAAATCTGCACCGAAGCTGCGCTTCTCCCCTCGGTCTCATGTTTCCATCCTGACTCTTGACTCTACTTTAAGATGAACTACACCTTTAAGACAATAAAGTTGTGCCTCCAATTGTGTTTCCTCATATAGAAGCGCTGCTGGCAGACTTCCTTCCTTTAATATCTGTCAGAGGGCCCGAGCAGCCCTCAGGTAACCAGCAGCCAATATGAATGGAGACAGATACAGGGGCACGGTCTGAAATAGTCCACCATGTATTACAGCCTGGAGAGAGAGAGGCATGAACCGCCCTCCCACACACACACATTCAATGAAACACAAGATTAAAGCTAACACATGCACATACCGGCAAAGACAGACATAGGTATTAGAGCCCTAGGAGAAGCTGCTGCTCTCGCCAACCTCATTACATCCACAGGCCACAGGTGGAGATGGTGTCTCATATCCACAGGGACAGACTAGCCGGAGAATTTGTCTGTATTTGTGGGTAATGTGTCTCTGTGTGAAGGAAAAAAAGGGGAGAAAGCTCTGCTTCCATATGCTGGAGCTCAGGTGCAGCGTGGATAAACGCTGCCATCTTTCAGGAACATCCCTGAAAGATTAAAGAAATCAGCTCCGTCGCAATTTCATCAAATTCAGACGAATCGTCGGGGTTTTTAAAAACGGCTTTTTTCTGTCGTCAAACCAAAACCAACAGCAGCCAAACGGAACGAAGAACACGAGTCAACTCGTCTCGTTACCGGGTCTGCTTCAGGAAATCCTCAAAAACCTCATCAGCTCTGGAAAAATGGCAGCTGAGAACGAGGAGAGGCTTCAAAATGGCCGTGACCGACCTATCTCAGCGCCTTGTTGACATTCTGTGTCTGACGGCGTCACTTGGACTTGATTCTCTTTCATGTCATCTTCTGTCTCTGGTCCATTTCCCCTCTTTGCCGGGTTTGCTTTAGCTGACTCGGGGTCAGTTCAATTTAGGTTTTTATCCCCGGGTATTTGAGAGCAACAGTACTAGAGTGTGTGTGTGTGTGTGTGTGTGTGTGTGCGTGTGTGTGTGTGCATGGCCACGATTTATTAGCCGATATTGGAGCCGGTGGTCGGTCGCAGAGTGGAAGTCAAAAGTCAAACGCTCCACGTTGGGCTCTGAGTGATCTGAGTGTTGGGGAAATAAAAGCGATCGGCAGGCAGAAGGTGCAACTTTAACAAAACTACACGTCTTCTGATATATCTGAGGTGTGTTTTTACGTTTTAGTTCTGAAATGTGTCCATTAGTTTACATGATGGGGGCGGGGTTTAAACAATTTGCTCCTTTCTGCTTCATTTTCCATGCTGATGCACACAAGCACACAGAGCTTTTCTTCAAAGGTTCCACCCTTTTCTCTGATTTACACACCAATGGCCACGTTGGACACAATGAGGGATTCGGTGTCTTGCCACTTCAGCACATAACAGAGCTGGAGGTCAAACCTATAATCTTCCAGTTGAAAGACCATCACTTTACCGCTCATCCCCAGCCTCACCGAGTGTGTGAAAGTGTAGGACCCATGTTATCACTGAGTGTAGGACCCAGGCCACAAATTCTAGGGCTGCAGTCAAGACTCAAACCTTCAGTGGAATATATATGACGTTAGACCCATGCATAGTGAAATTCATGGTGAATGTGATGCAAAAGTTCAGTTTATGTCAGAAATTCAACTTAAAAGGTGAAGATGACGGCTACTTTGAATTTTTGAATGAGTGTATGGTTAATGAATAGATGTTTTTATGTTTTAATGGAATAAGTGCAACGGTATTGTGTTTTTATTGTTGTATATTAATTTCTTGTGCTACTTATTATGCTTATTTAATATGTTCTTTCTTTCTTTCTTTTTAGCCGTTATATGCTTAGTATAACATCTTTCCAATGGACTACAGTTGAAAATTAGCCTGCTGGCTAACACTGGCACATTTACAGAAATGTCGATTAATGTGCACACTGTTAAAAGCAATTTGAGGTTTTAGCTCTCTGGACTAATGTTATCATGTTGACTGAACTCAACATCAGTTACAACTTGAAAAGATTAGTTGTAAAAACTTCAACTTAATAAAGAGACTAGAAACTTAACTTCATCAGTTCTGCATACTTATGGATCAGTTCTGCTCACTTATGGTTTTAAGTTCAGGCATTATTTCCTGTATTGCGAATGTGTGAAAATCTGACGTAACGGTCACGTGGTACATTTTCAAGATTTTCAGAGAAGACGTTAACAGCCATTTTCTTTCGCTCGGTGCGGCTCCTATCTTGGTCAAGTAAGTACACTTTTAAACGAAATACCCTTTTATTTCTTTAGTATTACCAAGTTTGAATTCATTCTAAACCTTTTTACATATATATAAACGTTAGCTATTAATTTATTTAGATATTTTTTCATTATTTTTGGAACTTTCCTCGATGTTTTAAGCTAGCGATCACCCCCCATTTCTGCTCACAATAAGTATGATAATTAGCTGATAAGTTGGTGAGTTGTGTTTTAAAATGTTCGTTTTATTAAATAAACATTACATAGTTTTATATATATCGCGCGTTTTTATTTTTCCAGCGCGGCATTCCGTCGCTGTCTGTGCCTCCGCTAACCACTGCGCACCTGAAAAAGCTGATATATTTGGATTTACGATCATGAAACAAAAGCAAAGTTTGCTTTTTATAATAAGGATTTACACAGGAGTTGTCTCACAAGCTGGGACGATATA